>CM077083.1:122616717-122771717 GCA_039513925.1 Platanthera zijinensis | reverse complement strand
TTGCTCTTGAAGAGGCAGTAATGACTGGACAACCTATAACCGCCCACTCCCCATTTATTTCCTTTAAAAAGGCCCCTTAGTCTCAAGGATGAAGTTTCCCAGCCCTTACCTAAAGTTTCGAGCCTCCTACCTTGCTGTTGAAGAATTCCGGCGATGCCACCACCGCGCCAAGGGCATCCCGACGATCGGCTTGACTCCAAACCTCGAATAAGATCCTCCTCTACTCATTCTTCTATGGGTAGATCTTAGAAATTACTTAGGGGAGATGTCGAGCTCAAAGGAGCAAGATTGAGTGAGTTTTTCCATGTTTTTCAAAAATAAATGGTGGTCGGGTTCGCCGGAAACCGCCTCTCCGGCGGCCGTGCCGCCGCCCGACGGTAGCCCTCACCTCAACAAAGGTGGTTGTGGTGGTGGCCAGCCAGGGAGAGGGCTGGGTGGCCGGGAAATAGCTTTAGAAAAGCTACAGGTTTTAAGCATTTTAGGTGCTGGTTCGGGCTTTTAGAGAAGATGAATAGTAACCTATATTACAAAATTATTCTATTTATATATAAATGTAGTGATTTAGCAATCTCTCTTTTATGCTATTTAATGAGGTACTTAGAGGATTTTTATGTAGAATTGACCAACATGAAATCTGTAGCCCTATGGGTCTACTATATTTCAAAATTGATTTGGGTCAATTTGGTCAACTGGTTTGACCAGGGCACCTCTTTTGGTGGGATCTAGACCTAGAGCTTGGCAGAGACAAAAAGGTGTGCCCATCTTTTATCCTTTGCCCAAATACTCTGAAATTTGGGCAGGGGTTCTATCCTAGCAACTCCTAGGACATAACCAAAAATGAGAATTTTTGGAGAAATTTTTTCTATAGTTTTTAGAAAAATTTAATAATCCTAGAATATATTAATTAGATGGCTAAATGACTTACAAACCCTCCCAAATTTTGGTGAGTGGCCCCTGGGTTTATCATAAGGTTTTGGTAAAAATTTAATCTCATTTGGAGATGTTTTGAATAGGTTTTTATCCAACCCTAGGTTGGCCCTTATAGGGTTAATTAGGTCAATTCATTCCTTTTGGGATTTGAGTGATCAAACAACCTCAATAGAGGCTGACATTTTGCCCACTGGCTGTTTGGGGCATGTCACACCCTCCAATGTAATTTGGGGTGGTTTGGGATAGGGTAGCCCTAGAACCCTAGGGTAGGTCCCTTAATGGGGATTTTTAGGGTTGTGAAGGTCATGGGATCAAATGACCTTGGATTGACTTGAAATTTGGTGAAGAGGACCAGTCCTCTGGACAAAATCTTAGGGGATATGGAGATAGTTAGGACACCTAAAACCTTAACCCTAGTTTAAGTCACCAACCTTAATTTGAACTATTATGCTATCAACTGAACTTCAAATCAAGTAAAATTTGGGAAGGATGATTTTCTGGTCCAAATGGCCATGATATAATTTTGCTGGGAATTTTTGGGTTAATTTATACAAAACTTCATTTACAACTCTAGTTGTGCCCTATATATTTATTTTGATGATTCTGTAATTTCTGTTCACCGGAAAGTTATGAAATATTGGATTAGGGCATCTTATAGCATGTTATACCTTCTGTATTTTTCTAGAGAGTTTTATCTGATTATTTTGGGTACTTGCTTCTTTAACTTACCATTTGAGATATGTAGTCAAAAATACAAATAGTGCCCAATTATTAATTGGAAAATTATTAAATTTTGTTAGTGGGTGTTTAAAACCATGATAGTCACCCTGCAATTTTCTATGTATTTTTAATAATTAAGAATAGTACCAATATCACTAAGCTAGGAAAATTAGTGTTTTACATTAAAATAAATTCAAAGCCCAAATATTAGATAAAAATTAAGGGACTTGTTTTCTGATGGTTTTAGGTCACCATAAAGCTTCTATAATTTTATTGTGATTTTTGGATATATATTTATAGTACTTGTTTCACAATATAGTAAAAGTGGCCTAAAATGGTAAATTAGGAAATGTAGGTCTAAACACCTCTGAAGTTTCTCAAAATTTGGAATTACTGCTTAAATGCCTCATTGGATTTTTACTGATTTTATGGTGATTTACTGTTGGCTCATTAGTGCACTTCATGTTCATACTAGGGCATTGGGAGGCTGAGAATAAATAAATTAAATGCCAGATGAAATAGGAAAATTATTATTTTCTGGATTTAGACTAATTATGTCGTGGTAGACCTCCAGTAAATATTATAGGAGATTCGGAAGACAATTTGGAGTACCACCCCTTGCATACCTCGTAAAGCTTAGGATGGTCTGCGTTTAGTAAAACTGCAGAAGCTGAACTAGAGTGGGTAATGAACTTGGGAAATGGAATTTTGGTAGTTTGCTGGTCTGGATAGGGTGAGTTAAATCAAGTTCATTATTGGAAGTCAGGACGGGTAGGGTGTGAGTTTGACTAGTGTTAAGTGGTGTTCGGGTTCGACGGAAGATCGTCCTCCCCGAGAAGAGGAAGAGTCAAAGTCACCCTAGGATTAGCCCACTATAATATGAGAAGGAAATGGATTAAGAGAACCAATCAATTACAATAAGTGCCATAGAAAGGGAGCCTTGGGATTCACCCCATCATAGCTCCTAGTACCGTTGCGAGCCCTTCACCGGGTAAACCTCGGGAAGTCCAAGGTTAACCTTAAATCTTAGGAATAAAATTATCAAGAGTAACCCTAATAATAGTTGCACCTCACACCTACACTTGTACAGTTAGGAAGAAGAATTGGCATGGAATGGGTAGAATAGGTCCGTGGTCTAAGGGCCTACTAGTAATGTCAATGGTCTGGTTTGTGATTGGGAAGTCCGGGGAGCTATATGCTCGGGCACTTGGTATAAATTTGGAAGTTTAGGGAGCGGGATGCTAGGGGACTTGGTATATACTTGGTAGCCTAGAGAGCTGGAAGCTCGGTAACATGAGAACTTGTACAAATATAACTGTCATGATTGCATGTGCATAAATGTGGTGGGTCATCGGTACTGGACGATCGATCACACCGATATCGGTACGTTGAATCAGCGGTGTGGGACACTTAGCCAAAGAAATCCTGGTGGATATAGCCAGCACTAATACGCGGATACTCTAAGTTGTGTTCTTCTAGGGGCGTATGGAAGGGCTTGCCCTGGTAGTGTGGTTACCCGCCTAGGAGTGGGGGGCCCGACCCACTGTCTCCGTTTGCCACAACGGAGGTTCCTGGGAGTGAAGCTAGCTGCTCGAACAGGGGGAACTAAAGGTTTATGCGCATGGAGTCGTGTGTGTGTGTTGCACTTGCTTATGCATTCCATAGCATATTTGCGTGTCATAGCATAAACATTGCCACCTATCGTATAAGATGTTATGGGACATTTTATACAATAGGCCCTACAAAATGACCCCTTGGTCTATATGGGTAATCCCTATAAATCAATGGTTATATTTCTTGTGCTTTTACTTACTTGCTACTCCTTGCTGTTTGATAACCGACACCCCAACATATAGTTGGTATGGGACACTTTATACGATGGGAGCCCTGCAAAAGATCCCTTGGCTTATGCATTTCCGCATAAGTAAGGTTACATTTCCTACTTTTTGCTTTTGTCATATTTACTATGAAATTGCTAGCATAGGTTCGTTGTCACCTGCTTTTGACTTATTCTCTACCTTCATGTACTTCCCTTTCTTCCTCTCTTCTCGGTACCTAGGAGCCATGGTGGAAGGGGTAGGGGATGATAGGGCTTAGTCTTTTAGACTAACGGTTTTCGAACCACAACATTTTAGGTGTACCATATGGAAGGGTCACGGGTTTTGCAGTTTCTGACAAAGTTGACCCCGCGACCGTGTTACCATTATCACCAGCCGGGACATACACGGGTCAAATGCCCCATGATGGGTGGGATCCCAGCAGCTCAGCAACCAGGAGGCCGAAGACGTAGACGCAGACGTGGATTGTGAGGCGGCGACTGCAGGCCAAAAAGGAAGAAGCACCCAGAGATGCAGCACCAGCAGAGTACGGAGTCGGTGGAGATGGGCCAGTCTAGCTTGGGTGCTCTCGGTTCAGTGACAGTTACGGTGACACTTAGTTTTAGTTTTGCTTCCGCGAGTGACTTGTAGTGAGGATTACATGTACTGGGCACAAGCCCTCCTTTTGTACTCTGATTATTATTATTATTGTGGACTCTCCCTTCCTGGAGATTTATTTATATACATGTGATTATGGTGGACTAGTTTTTATATGTACTTATGCTACTATTCTGCGATCGAAAAGGGCCGGAAGAACTAGCGCTTTTTAGTGGCGACCTTCCCATGAGTCGGTGCCACCGCAAAGCGGCAATTCTGGGCTAAGACCCTGGTGTTTAAAAGAAAAAAAAAGGGGGGGTCTTACATCCAGTACGGGTTGGTGCGAGGCAAGAGAGTGTTGATGCTCTGATTGACGAGCAAGCGGCTTATGAGCAACTGAAGCGGTTTATGGAGTTTCATCCACTTACGTTTGCTGGGGTGGGTTCCCATACGCAAGCTAAGGATTGGCTCGCAAGAGTGAAGCAGATCCTGACAGCGATTAGGATTGATGAGGGGCAGAAAGTTTCTTTAGCCACTTTCCTGCTAGAAGGAGAGGCAAGGCTTTGGTGGGATGAAGTCGAATTGCACCAATTGGCAGGCAGAGGCCTAGGGGATATATCGATGGTGGAATTCTCCAGATTACATTGGACAAAGTAATTGCCCGTATCACGGTGAATTGTAATAGAGAATGAGTTCCAACGTCTGGTGCAGGGTGAGAGTACGGTTTATAATTAACTGCATGAGTTTACCAGGCTGGGGCGCTATGTGTGGTCTACTTTTGCGGACAAAGCGCGGAAGAAATATAAGTCCTATGAGAGACTTCGCAATGAGCTGGGGTTGGCGCTTCTGAGTTCGGTGAACTGAGGCTTCCAAGCATTAGTAGATACAGCTTGTGCACTTTAGAAGGATTTGAAATGGGTGTAGGGCAAGAAGAACATGGCGGTGGAAAAGCCGGAGTTCAAAGTTCTGCAGTCAGAATAATCGGAACTGAGGAAATGAGATAAGAAGAGGTTCAGGCCCCCTGAACAAACTTCTTCGGATGTTGCTTCGGGAGCAACGTATGGGCAAGGACGTGTGGAGACGCGTACATGTTTTAATTGTGGGAAGCAGGGACATGTCGCCCACAATTGTTGGAATGGCCCGTCGAAGGGTGAGAAAAAGACTGGTGCGTCCTATGAGGAAAAGGGCAAGGCAGTTGCAGAGTCATCTACATCCCGGGAGCAGCCTCGAATGTACACTCTCGAATTGCAGGAGCCACAAAGCTCAAATCGTGAAGTACAGCAGCCTCTTGTGTGTAATATGGAGTTACAGGAGGCCATAAAATGGATTATGATGGATGCAGACGAGCGAAAATAAAAGAAAGAGTGTACTTTAATTTTGTACCTATTGTATGTCTGTTTGTAAAAACTTGTGTTTGTGCGATGTCGTGGGGCGAGATAAGCTGCGGCCTCTGAGCTCTAAACCCAGATCATTTTTGGTAAAATTTCATCAAAGGAGTGGTTGGGTTGGTGCCTACTGTTGAGCTACATTTCGGGACAAAATTTATTATAAGGAGGGGAGGGTTGTAACACCCAAAATCCCAAATTTGAGTTCAGGCTGGGCAACACAGCCTGGGACACGGGCGTGTCCCATGGCGTTTCCTTCTCTGTTTACTCGAGTGTGATTTTTGGTCTCGAGTGTGTCTCGAGGGAGGTACATGGCCTGGGACACGGGTGTGTCCCACGCTGTGTCCTTCACTGTGTTGTCGCGAGTACTAGACGAAATGCAGTCGACGATCTTCGAGAGGCGATACGGTCAGGGACATAGGCGTGTCAAAGGCCGTGTCCTGCTCGGGTTGGTAGCCGGGCTGTGTCGGGTGAGGAACACTGCCTGGATCCCAGGCGTGTTCTGGTGACACGGGCGTGTTAAAGTTGATATGGGCGTGTTGGGAACATGTGTCCCTTTCGGGATTTGTTGGTCCTGTGTCGATTGAGGGACACGCCCCTTAGTACGGGCATATACTGATTGACACGGGCGTGTCAGGAGATTTACACAGGCGTATCTAATCCCATGTTCTGGTCTGGTTGAGCCGATTGTGTGCCGCTTAAGGTACACAGCTTGTGACACGGGCATGTCACAGGCCGTGTCAGCCTAGGGAAGATGCTTTTCTGAGCGAATCGTGGCCATTCATTTCCTTCAAATTGGATTTATGGTCTAAGACTCCCTCTGTTGTTATAATACTAAGGATTGAGAGTTATCTCTCATTCTATGTTGTCCATTCTCTTTCTAAAGAGAGAGAGAGAGGGGAGAGCAAGGAAGGAAGAAGAAGAAGAGATCCGGCTGCCGGAGGAGCTTCAACGATCCGAATCGAGAGCCGAGTTCAGCGTTGTGGAGGAAAAGCCGTCACGATGATTCCCATCCAGCTGGATTTCTAGGGCTCCAAAGCGATCGTCATGGGTAACGATCTCCTTCGTGGACAACTGAAGTCCTCCTTTATGCATGTGCATGGAATCCTCAACCAAGAGGCTTAAAGCGTAAGCGATTCCAGCTTGTTGTTAGTTGATATCCCCGATTGAGTATGCATCTAGATCCGGAAATGAGTAGTACGGAATAGGCATGCTTTGTGAAGCCCATTTGGACGGTTAGTCTGGATTGGTGATGTTTATATTTCAAACCGAAGAAGACTCCGTGTATGTAACAAGTAGGTTTTGGAGTTTGTGAGGATGCTTATGAGCTCCTTGTGTTGTATGCTCTACATGAGATGTATGCGATTTGGCCCTGAGAGCCATTCTTTGTTGTTTTAGAGCCTTTGTGGCATTGGAATTGTACGCTCTGCGTGAGCTGTATGCTGAACCGGAAAGTGACATTGTGTGCCTGTGTTTGGAGAGATCGATTGGTAGCACTGCAAATGGGGGGCTGCGGGCCTTCCCGGTGTGTTATACTACGGTGGTTGGTCGATCTAGAGGTATTGTGTACCTGCATTTTGAGCGATTGATTAGTGGCAACGCAAATGGGGGGCTGCGGGCCTTCCCGGCTTGTTACACTACGGGGGTAGGTTGATCTAGAGTGCTCATTGGTTGTAGTGAGGTAAACACCTCTGAGTAGTATGGGTGAGGATGTCTCCAGCATGCGTGTTATAGTAGACTAGTGCCCGTCCAACAAGCTAATAACCTCAAATCAGTGGTGGGAACAAGGATTATTCGGTATACCGTAAGCATTCCCTGAGTGCACGGAGCGTCTGGCACGAAGGCCAACATTTGTGATGTTGTTGTGCGCGAGTGCACTTGTTGTGATATATATATATGTTGTCATTGCAATGCATACAGGGAAGGAACCACTGCCCCGGGTAAGGGGTAGGGTCGTTATAATTAGTCAGCTGAATGCTAACTGTTGCTTTGTTTATCACCCTTGGGGTGGACGTCCATATGCAGGAGCTGCCCTTGCTAGTGTTGACTTGGATTGAGCGGGCTGAAGCCCTTGCTGCTGCTTCTTGTAGGACCTAAAAGGCCGTGCGAAGAAATGGATTTCATGTGTGGCCGGTCTACGTGCCAATGTATGAAACCCCCTCTTGTAAAGAGAAATATGTAAGGCCTTAAGGCAGTGAGCACTTATGTACTTGTATACATTCCTGGTGTTATATATAAATGTGTTATTTATATATTTAGTGGACATTCATTCGATGAGTTCTTGCGAGTTATAAACTTCTGCTAGAATGCTTTGAGTTAAGATGCGAGTAGAAAGTATTTTGATATTCACACGTGATTATGTCGCTTGTCTGTGAAATATGGCGTGGGGCCCCGGCCGGACGCTCTGTTATATTCCATGTGACGGATGGAGGAGTTACAGGACTTCCGCCATAGAAGACAACATAGGCCACTCCCGTATCACAACTATCTTTGTTTGATCCACCGCAATACCCTTACCATTGACAATATGACCAAGCAATGCAACAGAAGATAGAAAAAACTCACATTTAGAGAACTTGGCATACAACTAATTACTCGTTAAGGTCTCTAGAACAATATATAAGTGCTCCACATTATCATCCTCGAGTTGGGAGTACACAGGATATCATCAATGAACATTATCACGAACCGATCCAAATACTCCTCGAACATCCTGTTCATTAAGTCCATAAACACAGATGTTGCATTAGTTAGCTCGAAAGGCATGACAGTGAACTCATAATGCCCATATCGTATACTGAACATCGTCGTGGGAATATCACTTTCCCTGATTCTCAGGTTATAATATCCATATTTCAAGTTTAGCTTCGAATACACAGTCGACCCAACTAGCTGGTCAAATAGATCATCGATCCTCAGAATCGGGTACTTGTTCTTCTCTGTTAACTTATTCAGTTCCTGATAGCCAATACACAACCGCAAACTTCTATCCTTTTTCACAAAGAGGACCGAGGCACTCCAAGGTGACGAACTTGGACGCACAAACCCCTGTTCTATCAATTCTTGAAGCTGTTCTTTCAATTTCGTCATTTCTCTCGGTGCTAAGCAGTAAGGAGACCGCGACATAGGTTTAGCACCTGGAACTAACTCGATGGTGAAATCGATCTCTCCATGAGGTGGGACTCCTGGGAGATTTTTGAGGAAAATGTCGGCAAACTCCGACACCACTAGAATACTGACCAAGCATGGCTTGGGCTTCTTAGCCTCTAAAAGAGTGAAGAACAGCTCAACACCCTCATGAACTGCTTTAACTACTTGAAGAGCAGACATCATCGTCTTTCTAAATCCCTTCATACTATAGAAAGTAGTTTCTTGACTAGTATTCAATCCCAGTTTGATAGACTATGAACGACAATCGATGAACGCACATTGCTCTGAGAGCCAATCCATGCCAAAGATCATGTCAAACTCTACTATCGATAGTAGAGACGCTACCAAGTCAAAAGTTTGACTTCCGATCAGAACTTTAACGCGATAGACTCTATCCGCACGCATTGAACACTCATTAGGTAGCAACACATCCTATCCAACCTTAGCCATAAAAGAGGGCAATATGATACATGACATGAAGTCCTCGGATAGGAAAGAGTGTGAAGCTCCTATATCAAACAATACTCAAGCCGGATAGTCCATAACCATCACAAAGCCTATAACATGACAATCATAGGACCAAAGCATAAGACGTAAGGTATGAAAAGTATTACGACTAAACTCTAACACATACCTATCACCACATCGCCCTACTTGATGGCCGCCTGCTAGCTCAGGTTGTAGACTCTTGGCTGGGCTGGAGTTTGATGGGAGGTAAATTACTCCACTATCTTCCCTTTATCCACATACAAAGCTCCTGCCTTCTACTTTGATTTTCCATTGTAAATGTTTGCTTTAGGATTGAGAGTGAATTAGAGGGGGGTGAATAGGCCCAATTTTAATCTTGGCTACCTTTGTTATACTTTCTTTGAATTAATTATCTCAGCCAGATAAAACAATATAATCTTAACATCAACTTAAAATAGTCTCAGCATAGCAATCACATCAATCACAGCACAGTAGATACAGTTTTATAGTGGTTCCCCAATTTATCGGTACATCAACTTCCCCCTTCGCCTATCTAGCAATGAACAAGATTCGTCCAAACTCCTTATTTGTATTTTACTAAGATCCTCAGATCTTACAGCTCAGAGCCCAGCTGGCTCCTACAACTCAGACTATACAAGTCTTAGCACTCAGATCACTAAGATCCTACACCTCAAGTTCTTCCAAAGAACTCTACCTTAGAGTGAATCCATACTCCTACTCCTCAGGCAAATCCTGCCCTACAACTCAGAGAAATATCCACTTCTCCTACCTCAGGCAATCTCATCCAAACTTCAGCCTTTATAACTCAGGCATACAACTTAGAGAAAATAAATCCTTTACTCACAGATCTATAGGTAGATCTTTACAAGATTAACAAAGATAAAAGAAATTGATTCAGAATTAATCACCCAATTAGAGAAAAATGGGTGACTGCCTCTTGATCTGATCTTGATGTGTTTGCTTCCTTTGATCTTGTAGTGAAAGATTTTATCCAACCCTTCTTAGCTTTTCAAAGCTTCTTGAAGTTGAAATTAGGGTAGATCTAGGCTGGAGGATGTTTAAGACAATTCTTGATCAGGCTTCTCTCCACCTTCTTAATTATAGCAGATGCTTCTTAGATCTGGCTTCAATAAATTGTTTTTTTTCTGAAGAATTGATCCCTTTAAATAGGCTCTATTAGGAGTAACTGGCTGGTCTGGTTAATAACTGACATCTAACAGTTCTGACAATTTTCAGTACTTCCGACTTGATTTCTATACTTAGGAAACAATTCTGCTTAAGTGTTGAAACTTGACTGTTGAATGTGTCGACACCAGTCCTGGGTGTCGACACTTATCTTATAGTGATGTCAACACAATTCGAAATGTGTCAACACAAGCTTTATCTTGTCTCGACACAGCTGATGTAGAATGTGTCGACAAAGCTTTCACCTTGTCTTGACACAACTCGTGTGGTGTGTCGACACTTGTCCTTAGTGTGGACACATTTACTTCCTACCGACACAACTTGAGTAGTGTGTGTCGACACTAGACCTGAGTGTCAACACAGTTGCTTTCTTGTATCATAGTGTCAACCCAAGTCCTGGATGTCAACACAACTTTCTCTTTGACTCGTCACTTCTTGTTTAAGTGTATCGACACTATTCCTGAGTGTCGACACAACTTTCTCTTTGTCTCAGTGCATCTTTGACAAAAGTGTCGACATTGCTCTTGTTTCTCGATGCTTTAGGACTTTGCTTTATTTGCCTTCACACATGAACTAAACATTCATCAAATACAACTATGTGTATATCATTGAGCTGAAAGGACTTCTTCAAATAAAGTATATTGTGACCAATGTACCCAACAATCTCCCCCTATTTGGAGATGTCATAACCCCAATTCAATGATATACAACATGATACCAAAATATAATGATAAAGAGATAAAGAATACAGTGCAGTTCAATATGTGAAATGCCACAGATAAAAAACACATATTTAAAATCAATAATGCTGATAAAAAAATAAGGCAATAATTTGCAATCATAATTAATAGCACATGAAATGTTGAGTAAACAAAAATTTTCATTAATTGTTTATCACAAGGTTTACAGCTACAAGCTTTGGTTACACAATGTATATAGAGGTAGATATTAAAAAATTAAAATTCCTAAGACAACTCTAGTTCTTTGATGATAATGCCCTTTCTAGATTTGACTGTGGATTTTAGTTCAGGTCCCTTCTCATTAGCAACCTTCTTTCCTTTGTCTTCTTTATCTTTAGCCTTTGCAATTGCTTCTTCTTTCAGTCTTTTCCTTTCAAAATAATGATAAGGCTTTGGGAAATATTTACTGGGCTCAACTAACTTAGCAGGAATCTTTCCTTTCTTCATATCATATCTTAAATTCTGGATAACTTGCTGCTGCTTAAGTTGTTTGTCCAATTCCTGTTCATTGTACCATTTGCCCCTATTCATTACATTTGTACATCCTTCCATGTAGTAAGAATTATTGATCTGTAGGTTGGACTCAACTGCTAAAAATCTGGTCTAGTCTCAACATATTCTCTAAACCTTTTCTTTGATAGTTGTGCCTCTATCTCCTGAGCAGTAGAAGACTTGTCCACTTTCTCATAGATTACATTTTAATCTAACCGTTAAGGAGGACTGTACATGTGTTGGACAGTTTCTTGGATAGACTTAAATGTAGCTTGTGCTGAAGGATAGTATATGGTTTGCTCAGCAGCATGAGTTCTAGTAGCATGCGGTGCTTCAAGTTGAGCTGGTTGACAACCAGACTCAGCAGTTTGATCCCCATCATTCCATAGGGGAGGATAGCCTAAAGTGTCCTCGGTATTGTTTGATATCCAGGTAACATGTTCAAAACTGGCCCTGATCATTACCCTCTCGCCCTTTATGACTTCTCCTTCAATATGGTCCCTCAAATCATTTTTGTGAAATCTCTATTGACCATCTAGATAATAAATTCTTGATATTATAGTGTTCTTAACTCTCAGTAAATTGTTGTCCAAACACTTGTCAGAATCCTTGATGCCCTTAAGCAGAGATTCTTAATGATTTGTCAGTTTCGTGTCTATTTCTTTGGCAGTTGAATCAAGTTTGGTCTCCAAAGCAGTGGTTTGGTTCTTTATTTATCCCAAGATTGTATCATGCATAACTATCATATTTTCATTCATTCTATTTTGATTCTCAAGGACATAGCCTTGCTTGATTGCCATATCAACCAATAGTTGTTTGGCTTCCTATTGTTGCGCTGCCAGGTAGACAACATCATTTGCTCCTTTCTCAAAGAAATCAGACATATCTTTCTTTAATTAGTTTACTTCAAATCTAATTGACTTAATGTCTTGTGCCAGCTGAAATTGCAACTCCTTGTTGCTTTCATCCACATACTTTTTTTAGGTCTTGCCTTTGTTTATCAAGCCTGATCTGTAGATGAACTAGCAGGGAGCTGAATCTATTGTAGGAGCTGATGGTGGTCTAGATTGGAGATACTACTTGTAACTCTTACTACCTTTTCTTAACTCAGATAATTTCCTTTTCTTAAGTTGTGAAGCTTCCTCTTCCTCAGAATCTGATGATCTGACCATCTCCATAGAATTTTGTTGTTGTATGCCTTCAGTATTTGTATTAAGACTTTCCAAGGTAACATCTGCATGTTAAATCTCAGCATCAAGCACCTCAATCTGGGAATTTTCTATTATCCCCCTAATTGTTAGATACTTTAGACAAAAAATTTCTTATTCAGTCTCTTTTGGATTTTCTTCCTCCATCTCTTTTTCAGACATTTCATGTTCAGGATCTTCAGATTTTTCTAGTTCTGTACAACATCAATTATTATAGTAGTAGTTATATCCATTGGCAACTCATAGAGGTTCTCCCCCTCAATTATTTCTCTTTCGGGATAGTTCTCCCCCTACACATGTACACTAGTTCCAGGTGAGAACTTTGGAGATCTTCTTTGTTCTTCCTCAGCATCCTTATCTGAACTGAAGTTTACCTCTTCTTCAGAATCACTAGAGGATTCAACTTCCTCTACCACAGATTTCTCGCCTTTTACCTACTTTGTCTTCTTAGGTTCCGTTGTCTCTTTAGACAAGACTCTGTCCTATCTAGACAGAATTCTCAGGTCCATTCTCCTCATATGATTTATCTTAGATCCATTCTTCTGATTGATACTATCTGGAATTACATTTACCAGATACGAACTAACTATTCTGCCCATAATGGGCTTCTAAATCCCTTCTGCAATCTTATCAAAAACAACCATGTTCTATTTAGTCGTGATTCTGAAGATAATCCTTATTATCAGGCTAAACATAAATGTGGAAATCTAGTCATGTGCTCCAGTCTTACAGAGGAGCACCTTTCCAACTATTTTAGATAGAAATTTTCCCTAGGAATTCAATCCCTTCCTATTTAAGGAACTACCAAACCTAGTGGTTGGACCTAGTCCACACCATTCTAAGGCCTTAACAGTCTTGCTCGAATCTAGTTCATATTCCTGTGCAGTTCTTGGAATTTGAAAGACTTGAGCTAGTCTTTTTATTGTGACCTTTACTCTTTCTCCATTACACTGGATTTGATCTTGCCTAAATTAGGGTTTAGTGAGGCATTAGAGTAGAATTCAGTTACCTCTCTCTTCCATATCTTAGTTGGTTCTGAAAGGAGATACTCAAGACCTGCCTCATTGATAAGGTCAATCACATTCTTTATTTCTTCTAGAGCAGAGACGAAGCGTTTCGCACCAGTTCGTAACCTTCGTTGATGTTATCGCCCATCTTTGGTGCCATTGAAATCGAGCGAATTTGAGATTGAGAGGAGTCGACTAAGGATTTCTAGGTCTCGACACTCTGAGAACAGTCGCTCAAGTTTTCTAGTAAGCGTTGTCGACAACTCCTTGCCCCACCTATTTATAGTGACTGAATACGGAAGACGAGAAGGCGCGCTGCTTTTAGACTTTTCTGAAAATACGAGAAATGTTTGGTGTCGACACTGGAAACTTACTCAGTCGAGATGTGTCCACTTAAGTAGACACAAGGTTCATGTCTCTCGACACAGCCAGCAGGGTCTCGAAACTAATTTTTAATATCTCGACACATGACTATCTATTGTGTCGACACACATTCTGGTGTATCGACACAATACTTCCTATAGTGTCGACACACACTGTGGTGTCTCGACACAATTCTTGGACTTAGACAAAATTTGTGTTCTGACTATAATTTCTTGACTTTAAATCAAGTCTTTCTTATTTGTTTAGATTTATTGGCATGGTTAGGTGTCTTTTATAGTTACTAATAGAAAATGTTTACTCAATGTTCAACATACCTAGTTCAAATTTAATGTAATTGAACTTGCTTTCAACTAGGGGTTTTGTAAAGATGTCAGCAACTTGTCTTTTTGTTGGAGTATAATGTAAGCTAATATTCTCTTTTTCAACATTTTCTCTAAGAAAGTTATATCTAATTTCTATATATTTAGTTCTATTGTGTGAAACAGGATTATTAGCAATAGAAATTGCACTAGTAGAATCAAAAACATAACACATTTACTTAGCTGTACACTGTAGCCTAGTAGTTAATGTTGAATCCACATCAACTGTGCACAACATCTTCCAGCAGATATGTACTCGGATTCTGCTGTAGAAATTGCAACACTTGTTTGCTTCTTGCTACTCAAACTTATGATTCTTTTTTATAGAAACTGGCAAGTTCCAGAAGTACTTTTTCTGTCTTCTTTGCACCTTGCAAAATCTGCATCTGTGTACCCTGTGAGTTCAAAATCACTATCCCTAGGATACCAAAGCCCAAGATTGGGTGTGCCCTTAAGATATCTCAGTATTATCTTTATAGTAGTATAATGAGACTCTTTCGGGCATGCATGGTACCTAGCACAGACAAAATTTGAGAATATAATATCTGGCCTACTGACAATAAAATAGAGGAGTGATCCAATTATGCCTCTATACAAGGATGCATCAAATGGTTTCCCAGATTCATCCTTGTGCAGTTACATAGAAGAACCCAATGGAGTTCTCAAGGTAGAAGAATTCTCCATACCATATTTCTTAATCAACTCCTTAGTGAACTTAGACTGAGATATGGATATACCATCTTCAAATTGTCTTACTTGGAATCCTAAGAAGAATTTTAGCTCACCCATGCTGCACATTTCAAACTTGCCTTGCATAAGCCTGACAAATTTTCTACACAGCATCTCATTAGTAGACCCAAAAATTATGTCATCTACATATATCTGGACAAGGAAACTTGATCCTTTGATGTCCCTAAGGAATAGTGTCTTATCTATCTGTCCTTTGGAGAACTTATTCTCTATAAGAAAGGTAGATAGGGTCTCATACCAGGCTCTAGGTGCGTGTTTTAACCCATACAAAGCCTTGTGCAATTTGAAGACATGAGAGTTGAGTTTAGAGTTTACAAAACCTGGTGGCTGCTCTACATAGACTTCCTCCTTTAGTGTACCATTTAGGAATACTGACTTTAGATCCATCTTGTAGACCTTATATCCTTTGTATGTTGCATGAGCTAAGAAAAACCTTATGGCTTCTAGCCTAGCTACAGGTGTAATGGTTTGGTCAAAGTCTATCCCTTCCTCTTGTCTATATCTTTTAGCCACTGATCTAGCTTTACTCTTAACTATAAAACCGTGCTCATCTTGTTTATTTCTATAAATCCACTAAGTGCCTATAACATTGTGATCAATAGAACTAGGAACTAGACTCCAGACTTTTCATCTATCAAATTGATTGAGCTCTTCTTGCTTAGCCATAATCCAGTTGAGGTCTGAATTAGCTTTTTAAAACTTTTTAGGTTCTATTTGAGAGAGAAAACTAGAGTATAGAACCTCATTTTGATGTCTACTCCTAGTAGTAACTCCTAGTCTGGCATCACCAATTATTTGATCAATAGGATGATCTCTAAGATTGCTAACTACTACTGGGAGGTGCCTACAATCACCTAGTTTTGCAGGAGGATTAGGATGATTTTCCTCCTCCCCCTGGGCAGTTACAGTATCTTCTATAGGAATTTCTACATTATCTATAGTGTGTACCTCTAGATTAGGTGAATCACCTATATTTAACTTTTTCATCCTTGAATCTCTATTACCTAGAATAGTGTTGTTAGAAATCTCATTATAAAGGACAAAAGTTTCATCAAAAACTACATTAATAGATTCTTCTACACCATGATGTTTCAAGTTGTAAATCATGTATGCTTTGTTATGCACACTATACCCTACAAAGATTCCTTCATAGGAGTTCTCTGAGAACTTAGTTAGATAAGTTTTTTCATTGTCCAAAATATAGCACTTACTACCAAAAATTTTAAAGTAGGATAGATTAGGTTTTCTGCCTTTCATTAGTTCATAGGGAGTCTTGTTGTGATTTTTGTTGATCAATGCTCTATTCTGAACATAGCATCATGTGTTCACATCCTCAGCCCAGAAATATTTGGGGAGAGATGTATCACTCAGCATTGTTCTAGCTGCCTCAATGAGATTTCTATTCTTTCTCTCAGCAACTGAATTTTCTATGGTATTCTTGGAGAGGAGAACTCTTGAAAAATCCCTTGTTCCTTACAAAAATTTGTCATCTTTTCGGATTGAAATTCTATACCATGGTCACTTCTAAGCTTGACTACAGAGCATCCCATCTCATTTTGAACTTGTCTGACAAAATCAACAAGGATGTCTAGTGTTTTAGACTTTCTCCTTAAGAAGAATACCCAAGCAAACCTAGAGTGATCATCCACACTCACATAGGTATAGGACTTCCTACCAAAACTAAGAACTTGCATAGGACCAAATAGATCCATATGAAGTAAGTACAGACACCTCTCATTGTCTTTGGACGGAATGCTCTTAAAGGAAACTTTTGTCTGTTTGTATTTTTGACATACACAACATAATCCATCTTTGGAGCATTTGAATTGTGAACTATTTCTAACTAAGTCCATAGAGAATAGTTTGCTCATTACTTTATAGTTTAAGTGAGCCAGCCTCTTGTGTCATTGCACACATAATGAGTCTTTCTCACTAGCTACTAGGCATACAGGTGATTTTCCATTTATACTTAAGAAGTTTATAATATAAATATTACCACTCCTAGTGCCTGACAAGATGATCTATTGATCACTTGAATTCCTTACCAGACATTTGTCATTATGGAAAACAATTTCATAACCTATATCACAAAGTTGAATTATGCTTATCAGATTGTGGTTCAATCCTTCTATATAAACCACTTTAGTGATGGTAACTAGGCCATTAGAAATTTTACAATATCCCTTGGTGAGTCCTTTCTCTGACCCTCCAAAGATGACTTTTGGTCCATTCCTAACAGGAGTGTAATCTCTTAGCAAACTCCTTGTTCCAGTCATGTGCCTGGAATAGCCACTATCCAAGTACCATATTTTCCTTCCTATGGTACTTGGCTCCACATGCAAATATAGATTTAGTTCACCTTAGGAACCCAAATAGTTTTGGGGCCTTGGTTCCTGTTAGGCTTTGCTGTGTGAAATACAGCAGGCTTTCTAAAAAAAGCTGGTTGAATCTTTTATGAAGGTGTTGTTGGATTATACCAACAATCTAGGGCAAAATTCCAAACCTTCCCACAACACCAACACTCAAATCGGTTATATCTTTTCTTTGGTTGCACATTTGAAGTTATTTTTTTGTGCAACACAGAATTTTCATCCAACTTCCAAGGTAGTGGTGAAAAATTCACACCCTTACCTTTCATATTTAGGTGAGGTGCACTTGGACCAGCTCCAAGAATTCCTTGGCTCTTGGATTGATCACCCTCTGTGGTGGTTTTTGGCATATATTGCCTTTAGATGTTTGTTCCTTTCAGCAAGCCTCTTTATTTAACTTGCTAGTAGAGCACTCAAACATCATGTGTCCAGGAACACATGATCTCAAGCATCTGTTAGAAGGCAGATACTTGACTGGTTGCATAACTAGACCCATTATGGCTTTACCCTTAGGTACATTTTTCTTTTTAAACTTTTATTCTTGACATACCCCACACTTCTAAATGGTGCAGAGAAGGTGTCTATGATAGGTAGCACTGACCTGGGTTTTGAGATTTGGGTCAGGAGCTTTCTTTCCTTGGTTAGCTTTGCTTTCAGGTCCTTGACAGTCCTGACCTGTTCGACTATTACCTCTGACTGGCTATCTATCTTATTGGTTAGTTCAATAAGCTTCAGTTTTTGCTGGTCCAACTTTATGTTGGCCCTTTCCAACTAAAAAGATACACCCCTCAGAGATTCTAATTCTCTTGCACGATCCTTAGCAAGCTGTTTGCTTTCAATCAAGGCCTTGAGTAACTTCCCATATCTGTTGATAAGTGAGTTAAAATCAGCTTCAATGTCTGAATCATGTTCTCTAATATTAGAGGAGTGTGAACATGATTCATTTTCTGATGCAGAAAAAGAATCTGAGGCTAAGCTATGAGAGATTGATTTTATCTTAGCAGGACCTGAACAATCCTGATCTCCTTCTCCTGATTAGGTCTCCTCAATAGCCATCAGGCTCATAAGAGTTTCCTCCTTTTCTGATTTTGATGAATTAAATTCACTGTCAGACAATATAGACTGTTTCATTGCAAAGAGGCTTTTATCATCCCTCTTGTGCTGTCCATCCTTCCAGTTCTCTGACTTTTTCTCCTTTCTTTTTGATGGGCAATCAGCTACGAAATGCCCTTTCCTGTTGCAATAATAACAAACAATATTAGTCTTAATATATTTGTTCTATTAATAACCATTCCTGTCCCCAGATTTCTTTTTTGTGGGCTTACCTAGATGATTGGTCTTCTTGAGAGAAGAGTCTCCAGTTGGTCCCTTCCAGCTGCCTTGCTTTCTTCTCCTCAACATCTTCTTGTACTTTCTAGAGAAGAGAGACAGTTCACCCTCAGTCAGGTCTCCTTCTGATGAGGATGATTCTGAATACTCAGAAGTTGTTTCTTGTCTTTCTGAGAGTGTTGACTTCTCACTGACTTTCCTGGATGACTTAGCCTTTAGGGACAAGGTCTTTTCTCTACTGTGTAATCTAGTTGAATCTTCTTCAGACTTCCTGAGATTGATTTGTAACTCAGGGGACAATAGCTTGCTAAATAGAGCCTGGGGGTCTATGTTGGATAAGTTCCCCATTTCTCTTATGGAACAGATCTTGATGTCCCATTCCTTGTTCAAGAACATCAAGAACTTTTCATTGAGTTCATATTTAGTAAATTTCCTACCATAAGTCTCATAGATTGTTTACAATTCTGAAGAACTTTTCAAAACAATCAGTCACTGAGTCTTTCTTATCCTATCTGAAGGCTTCATACTATTAGTGTAACATCCCATTTCCGGCTAGACCCCTAGGAGTCGGTTGGTCGTGATGGAACCCTAGGAAGCCCAAAAACCGAAATAAATCGACCAGGATTTCGGGTCACGGGTTGGTCACGCCCGTGACCGACCCGTCACGCCCGTGACCTGGGGCGTGACTCATTCGACGATCGTCGATCTCAGGGAGACGATCGTCGGGCGCAGAATTTTCAACCTGGCCCTGTCACGCCCGTGACCCAGGAGTCACGCCCGTGACCAAGGGCGTGACCCCTTCGGTGATCGTCGATCTCAGCGCGACGATCGCCGAGCGCGGAAATTACCTCGTGACCCTGTCACGCCCGTGACCCGCAATGTCACGCCCGTGACATAGGGCGTGACCATGATCAACGATCGTCGATTTCAGCTCGACGGTCGTCGACCCAGATTTGGTCACACGGCCTGTCACGCCCGTGACCCCCAATGTCACGCCCGTGACATAGGGCGTGACCATGTTCGATGATCGTCGATCTCAGTTCGACGATCGTCGAACCCCGAACTGGCTAACCGGGCCTGTCACGCCCGTGACCTATGTGTCACGCCCGTGACCAAGGCCGAAATGACAGCCAGGTAGGAAATTTCGGTAACCGACGCCGTAATAAATTCTGACTATAGGAATGAAAATCAAGAGTATTTATGGGACGTTCCCTACTTTAATTATGTTAATAATTAAGGAAAAGTGGGTCCAATAGGAAATTGCCACCTGGCAAACACCTCTTCATCTCCAACATTTCAACTGCCATTCGTTATAACCGAAACGTCATTAAGGGGATTATTAATGGCCGCGAACGTTTCATCTCTAACGTTTCAACCTTTCCCCTCCCTTCTTTCTTCCCTTTAAAAAGGCCCCATAGGCTCAAGGATGAAGTTTCCAAGCCCTTACCTGAAGTTTCGAGCCTCCTACTGTGCTTTAGAAGAATTCCGACGACGCCACCACCATGACAGTCCAACGTCCATCTCGCCGTCAAACCATGAATAAGGTCCTCCTCTACTCTTTCTTCTATGAATAGATCTTAGAAATCATTAGGAGAGATATCGGGTTCAAATTAGCCAGATCGGGTGAGCGTCTTCGTGGTTTTCCAAAAATTTCATGGTGGCGGGTTCGCCGGAAACCGCCTCTCCGGCGGCTGTGCCGCCGCCCGACGATAGCCCTCGCCTCAACGGAGGTGGTGGTGGTGGTGGCCGGCCAGGGAGATGGCTGGATGGTCGGGAAATAGCTTGGAAAAAGCTACAGGAATTTAGGTTTTAGGCTCTGGTTTCGGGCTGTAGAAGAAGATGAACAGTGTCTTTTAATTAGATTTTATTTTTGAATCAATTTCTGAATGAGATATCTATCATGTTCAATAATTTGGGAAAAATACCTAGAGGCTCCCACAGGAAAAATAATCAACATAGGAAGTGTAGCCCTTGAAGTCTACTTTAATTAAAAATTAATTTCACTCGATTCGGAATCCTGGTTAGACCACAGCACCCTTTTTAGTGGGGTCTATCCAGAGGGCTGCCTTGACCTTAGAAAAATTCCCCACTCCAATTCAGTCATCCAAATGACTTGAAATTTGGGGTGTGGTCTAATCTTACATATATCTAGGTGCTATCCAAAAATGAGAATTTTTGGAGAATATTTTTTTATAGTTTTTAGAAAAATTCAATAATCATAGCCGAATTTAATTAGATAGTTAAATAATTTCCAAACCCTCCCAAACTTGGGTGTGTGGTCCCTGGGTTCACCATAAAGTTCTGTATAATTTTTCATCTCATTTGGAGATGGTTTGGATTAGAAATGAACAAACCTAAGTTTTGCCCTAATAAGGGGTCTTAGGTTAAAAGTGCACTTTCGAAGTTTGAGTGGTGAGATCACCTCAACAGAGGTTGAGATTTTTACCACTGGCTAGTAATATTCTCTAGCACCCCCTCATGGAGTTTGAGGTGGATCGGGGTAAGTTTACCCTAAGGACCAAGGCCAAACCCTAAGGTTGGATCTTGGTGGTTTGTGAAGGTCATGTGGTCAAATGACCTTGGATTGATCCGAAATTGGGTGAAGAGAACCATAGGGCCAATATAGTTCTCTGGACGAAATCTTAGTAGATTTGGAGACCGTTGGGATATCTAAAAATCTAACCCTAGTTTAGGGTACAAAACTTTTAGAGATAGGAAATGACACTAAATCACATTGAAAAGTGATAAGAATTGAGTAGAGTGCATTATAGGGATGGTACAAGCTCTGGATATTTTTCTATGAAGTTTATGATCATTATTTTGGATACTCCTTTAATTACTTAGTAGTTGTATGATTTGCTTAGAAAATTTATTATGGAGTACACACTTCCTGGAAACTGATGAAATTTAGGCAGAGAATGTTTATTGTGATTTTATATCTCTGTGAATTTTTATGGGATTTTTGGAGGATTATTTCTAAGGCTTGCTTCTTTAAGTATATTTTACCTTGATTATTTGATTAAATCTTTAGTGGTATTTAGCAAGCTAGTAAAATTATGATTCTCTACACAAAGAACTTTTATATATCATACTACTGACTAGTGATTTTTCTATAATTTTTAGATGAATAATTTCAGTACGTCCTTCATTACGTAGAATTAACGTGATTATACTGAATAAATTATTTAGAGGTTAAATACTTTCTATAAAATTCTGAGAATTTGGATTTGAGGTTATCTTACTGTTATTTAATGATCATGATTTTTGAGTAGCCATTACTTAGGAGGATCATGTAGTTCATGTTTAAAATGACCCATGGCCCGTTCTTTGGGAAAATTAAATAAATATCGGATTAATTAGGAAAATTATAAGTTTCTGGATTTAGACAAATTATGATATGGTAGACCTCCAGTAAATATTATAGGAGATTTGGAAGATAATTTGGTGTACCTCCACTTGTGTACCTCATATAGCTTAGGATGGTCTGCATATAGTAAGCCATGGAATTTTGGTAGTTGATGGTTGGTAGGGCAAATTAAGATTGAGTTCATCATTGGAAGTCAGGATAAGTGGAGTGTGAGACTGGTTAGGATAAGGGAGTACGGGAACGACGAAAGATCGTCCATCCCGGGAAGAAGAGGAAGAGTCTTAATACTCTAGGGTTAGAATTAAAGTAACTAAAAGGGGATCGGGTTAAGGGAGATCAACCAATAATAATATGTGCCTTGCGAAAGGGAACTTCGGGCCGTAATGCCGCCGTCTTGGTTCCTAGTGCCCCTTGAGAGCCCTTCACGGGGTATACCGGGGGCAGTCCTGGGCTAACGTAAACCGTAGGAATAATAAATTAAAAGAGCAACTAGTATAACTAGGGTTGCACGTTTACACTCCCCGATAGCTAGGAAAGTAGAATTATAGGATTACTTGCCATTCAGACAGTAGCTCAGAAGGTAGATGCACGGACAGGACTGTCCGGGGGGCCGCGGGCTCGAGGGTTGGAGTACGGAATAAAGGTGGTGGGTCATCGGTACTAGGCGATCGATCACACCGACAGCGGTACGATGACTCGGCGAAAAGTCTGGAGGGTACATCCAGTAGCAGTATGCGGATACTCTAGGTTGTGTTCTTCTAGGGGCGTACGGAAGGGCTAGGCCTGGTAGTGTGGTTACCCGCCTAGGAGTGGGGGGCCCGACCCACTGTCTCCGTTTGCCACTACGGAGGTTCCTGGGGGTGAAGCTAGCCTCCCGAACAGGGGGAACTAAAGGTCTGTGCGCATAGAGTCGTGTGCGTGAGTTGCACTTGCATGAATCATGGCATAGCATATCACTACACTCATATTTGCATACAACCGACACCCCAACGTATAAATCGGTATGGGACTTTTTATACGATGGGAGCCTTGTAGAAGATCCCTTAACTTATAAGTTTGTATGGGCATTCATATAAGTTAAGGTTACATACTTTCTACTTGCTTGTTTACTTGCTGTTCTCTAGCTGCCATTTTATATAAATTGCTACTTATTAACTGCTTTTCTTATTACAACATTTAAACTGTTCACCTATTATAACTTGCTAGCATAGGTCCGCTGTCACCTGTTTATTTGGTTTAATCTCCACCTTCATGTCCTTCCCTTTCTTCCTCTCCGCTCGGTACTTAGGAGCCATGTGGGAAGGGGTAGGGGATGATAGGGCTTAGTCTTTATGACTAACGGTTTTCGAACCACAACATTTTAGGTGTACCATTTGGAAGGGTCACGGTTTTTGCAGTTCCTGACAGAGTCGACCCCGCGACCGTGTTACCATTGTCACCAGCCAGGGCATACACGGGTCAAATGCCCCTTGATGGGTGGGACCCCACCAGCTCAGCAGCCAGGAGGCCGAAGACGTAGACGCAGACGTGGATCGCGAGGTGGCGACGGCACGTCGAAAAGGAAGAAGCACCCAGCGATGCAGTACCAGCAGAGTACAGAGTCGGTGGAGTTGGGCCAGTCCAGCTTGGGTGCTCTCGGTTCAGTGGCAGTTACGGTGACGCTTAGTTTTAGTTTTGCTTCCGCGAGTGACTTGTAGTGAGGATTACATGTACCAGGCAAAAGCCTGTAGTTTCGGTACTCTGATATATTGTGGACACTCCCTTCGTGGAGATTTATTTATATACATGTGATTATTGTGGACTTGCTCTTACTTTTTTTTACTACTATTCTGCGATCGAAAAGGGCCGGCAGAATTGGCGTTTTGTAGTGGCGACCTTCCCGTGAGTCGGTGCCACCGCAAAGCGGCAATTCTGGGCTAAGACCCCGGTGGTTGAAAAGAAAAAAAAAGGGGTCTTACAAGTGGTATCAGAGGAAACCTCGATCGGAAAAGTAGCAGTCCACTAACCCTGGGTCACCCCCGCTCGAGTTTAGTTTGGTGACAAACTAAGCAGCGGAAGCAGTGGTGTGCCCATAAGGGAAATCACATGTGAAAGTCCACTTCATCGTTAATTGGAATCTTTCTTTGTAGCCTATGGCCTACCCTGCCCCCAGCAGGGAACACCTCCGGCGGCAGAGAACATTTCACATAATCCTCTAATCTACGATTTAGACTCAACCAACTAGGACTCGTGACTTACCAGGACAATCTATAGTATGCCCTAGTTCAAAATAGACCTTGGGTATGAATTTGGAGATACCCAAAGAGAATGAAGGAGGAGTTTAGCACGAGAATGACTACCTAAGACGTAAAACTCTGGTGTCCCTACTATTCCAATCAACGAGTTTTCGAAGCGGTAGACTACCTTAAGGAGAATTGAGACCAGTAATACATTAGCAGAATGGTAAAATACAAGTAGTCTTAACCCTCAACACCAGTAGCAAAATTACCTAGGGGCAACCACCGAGACAAACACTGAGGGTCGGATAGGAATACAAGTTCGGAAGATACCCATTTGGGATTGGGAACATCTTGACAGGACAAGCTGTCGAAAATGTGACTCAAAGTGTCTGAAGTACGGGGTATATCGACGAATTTCAGGGTGGAACCCCAAGTCGAATATTGATGCCCTAGGGATTGTGCACCCAACTGGGACGGAGGTAACATGGTACTATAAAAGATGCTTAGCCCAAGGAAGGTAGGGGCTTATCTTTTGTTTATTGGGGGCTAAACTTTTGTTTATTGGGCAAATAGGATTGACTTAGGTTTTCTTAGCCCGAGTTTAGGAATAGTGAGATTGAATTTGACATAATTCGACGTTGTTCGGGCAAGATAATACTAGATCGCTATGTTATATCATCGGAAGTACAATGACTCTAGGAAACTACACGATGTGAGCAAACAATATATTGAAAGACGGATACCTTAAATATAACCCGTAAGGTTGAATTGATTGATTTCGGGCGTACTCGAAGGAATAAGACAATCATCGTGTGGAGATTTTATAGATCTGTTGCCTACACACAAAAATGAGAAATTAAATTACCGGAAGTGCGGTGTATCTCAGAACATCTACCCCCTGGAGTGAATAAAAGTGTCATGGATTTGGTGATGCACGGTGAGGTCCTTCAGTTGTTGAAGGCTAAGTGAAAGAATTTTTGGGAAAACTATTACAGCCACTGCCCGAGATATAATGGAAGTACGAAGGTATGATTGGAGAGTTCATGCATAGGATTCGTCGTCCCCACCCCAGGCACAATGGTAAAGGGAGGGTCGAGGATAGACTGGACGAGGTAGTTGGCGTCACCTCGACCCGAAAGAAAACTCTTGTGGGTATTTCATAAGAATGGTGAGTAGCTGTTCGTTAGCACGGGGTGCCCAAGACGATTGTGTTGAATCGGTCAGTCAACTTGGAGCCTATCAAGATCGATGACACGACAATGCGGGTCTTGCGACGGAAGAAGGTTCCGTTAGTCAGGGTTCTGTGGAACAATCAAGGAAAGGAGGAGCATACATGGGAGCCACAGGACTTGAAGCGACAGAAGTATCCAGAACTTTTCGGTCATGTATACCTCACAACCCCTCTGGACAACCAATTTGTGTTCCTGTTTTAAACCAGTAGGACTGAAATTTTCAGGGATAGGGGCTGATCTTTTGTTTATTGGGATATATACCTAGTCAATTGGACGAATGGTTCTTAGAATCAAAACTGCACACTGCAAACGTAACGCAGAGATGTAGATCTTTCAACTTTCATGGGATGTTACAAGCTTCCTTTTCCCGATTAGAGTCCCGTAGGCTTAACCTTGATTTCGGGGACGAAATCTTTGTTTTGTTTATTGGGATTTGTAACATCCCATTTCCGGCTAGACCCCTAGGAGTCGGTTGGTCGTGATGGAACCCTAGGAAGCCCAAAAACCGAAATAAATCGACCAGGATTTCGGGTCACGGGTTGGTCACGCCCGTGACCGACCCGTCACGCCCGTGACCTGGGGCGTGACTCATTCGACGATCGTCGATCTCAGGGAGACGATCGTCGGGCGCAGAATTTTCAACCTGGCCCTGTCACGCCCGTGACCCAGGAGTCACGCCCGTGACCAAGGGCGTGACCCCTTCGGCGATCGTCGATCTCAGCGCGATGATCGCCGAGCGCGGAAATTACCTCGTGACCCTGTCACGCCCGTGACCCGCAATGTCACGCCCGTGACATAGGGCGTGACCATGATCGACGATCGTCGATTTCAGCTCGACGATCGTCGACCCAGATTTGGTCACACGGCCTGTCACGCCCGTGACCCCCAATGTCACGCCCGTGACATAGGGCGTGACCATGTTCGACGATCGTCGATCTCAGTTCGACGATCGTCAAACCCCGAACTGGCTAACCGGGCCTGTCACGCCCGTGACCTATGTGTCACGCCCGTGACCAAGGCCGAAATGATAGCCAGGTAGGAAATTTCGGTAACCGACGCCGTAATAAATTCTGACTATAGGAATGAAAATCAAGAGTATTTATGGGACGTTCCCTACTTTAATTATGTTAATAATTAAGGAAAAGTGGGTCCAATAGGAAATTGCCACCTGGCAAACACCTCTTCATCTCCAACATTTCAACTGCCATTCGTCATAACCGAAACGTCATTAAGGGGATTATTAATGGCTGCGAACGTTTCATCTCCAACGTTTCAACCTTTCCCCTCCATTCTTTCTTCCCTTTAAAAAGGCCCCATAGGCTCAAGGATGAAGTTTCCAAGCCCTTACCTGAAGTTTCGAGCCTCCTACTGTGCTTTAGAAGAATTCCGACGACGCCACCACCATGACAGTCCAACGTCCATCTCGCCGTCAAACCATGAATAAGGTCCTCCTCTACTCTTTCTTCTATGGATAGATCTTAGAAATCATTAGGAGAGATATCGGGTTCAAATGAACCAGATCGGGTGAGCGTCTTCGTGGTTTTCCAAAAATTTCATGGTGGCGGGTTCGCCGGAAACCGCCTCTCCGGCGGCTGTGCCGCCGCCCGACGATAGCCCTCGCCTCAACGGTGGTGGTGGTGGTGGTGGCCGGCCAGGGAGATGTCTGGATGGTCGGGAAATAGCTTGGAAAAAGCTACAGGAATTTAGGTTTTAGGCTCTGGTTTCGGGCTGTAGAAGAAGATGAACAGTGTCTTTTAATTAGATTTTATTTTTGAATCAATTTCTGAATGAGATATCTATCATGTTCAATAATTTGGGAAAAATACCTAGAGGCTCCCACAGGAAAAATAATCAACATAGGAAGTGTAGCCCTTGAAGTCTACTTTAATTAAAAATTAATTTCACTCGATTCGGAATCCTGGTTAGACCACAGCACCCTTTTTAGTGGGGTCTATCCAGAGGGCTGCCTTGACCTTAGAAAAATTCCCCACTCCAATTCAGTCATCCAAATGACTTGAAATTTGGAGTGTGGTCTAATCTTACATATATATAGGTGCTATCCAAAAATGAGAATTTTTGGAGAATATTTTTCTATAGTTTTTAGAAAAATTCAATAATCATAGCCGAATTTAATTAGATAGTTAAATAATTTCCAAACCCTCCCAAACTTGGGTGTGTGGTCCCTGGGTTCACCATAAAGTTCTGTATAATTTTTCATCTCATTTGGAGATGGTTTGGATTAGAAATGAACAAACCTAAGTTTTGCCCTAATAAGGGGTCTTAGGTTAAAAGTGCACTTTCGAAGTTTGAGTGGTGAGATCACCTCAACAGAGGTTGAGATTTTTACCACTGGCTAGTAATATTCTCTAGCACCCCCTCATGGAGTTTGAGGTGGATCGGGGTAAGTTTACCCTAAGGACCAAGGCCAAACCCTAAGGTTGGATCTTGGTGGTTTGTGAAGGTCATGTGGTCAAATGACCTTGGATTGATCCAAAATTGGGTGAAGAGAACCATAGGGCCAATATAGTTCTCTGGACGAAATCTTAGTAGATTTGGAGACCGTTGGGATATCTAAAAATCTAACCCTAGTTTAGGGTGCAAAACTTGTAGAGATAGGAAATGACACTAAATCACATTGAAAAGTGATAAGAATTGAGTAGAGTGCATTATAGGGATGGTACAAGCTCTGGATATTTTTCTATGAAGTTTATGATCATTATTTTGGATACTCCTTTAATTACTTAGTAGTTGTATGATTTGCTTAGAAAATTTATTATGGAGTACACACTTCCTGGAAACTGATGAAATTTAGGCAGAGAATGTTTATTGTGATTTTATATCTCTGTGAATTTTTATGGGATTTTTGGAGGATTATTTCTAAGGCTTGCTTCTTTAAGTATGTTTTACCTTGATTATTTGATTAAATCTTTAGTGGTATTTAGCAAGCTAGTAAAATTATGATTCTCTGCACAAAGAATTTTTATATATCATACTACTGACTAGTGATTTTTCTATAATTTTTAGATGAATAATTTCAGTACGTCCTTCATTACGTAGAATTAACGTGATTATACTGAATAAATTATTTAGAGGTTAAATACTTTCTATAAAATTCTGAGAATTTGGATTTGAGGTTATCTTACTGTTATTTAATGATCATGATTTTTGAGTAGCCATTACTTCGGAGGATCATGTAGTTCATGTTTAAAATGACCCATGGCCCGTTCTTTGGGAAAATTAAATAAATATCGGATTAATTAGGAAAATTATAAGTTTCTGGATTTAGACAAATTATGATATGGTAGATCTCCAGTAAATATTATAGGAGATTTGGAAGATAATTTGGTGTACCTCCACTTGTGTACCTCATATAGCTTAGGATGGTCTGCATATAGTAAGCCATGGAATTTTGGTAGTTGATGGTTGGTAGGGCAAATTAAGATTGAGTTCATCATTGGAAGTCAGGATAAGTGGAGTGTGAGACTGGTTAGGATAAGGGAGTACGGGAACGATGAAAGATCGTCCATCCCGGGAAGAAGAGGAAGAGTCTTAATACTCTAGGGTTAGAATTAAAGTAACTAAAAGGGGATCGAGTTAAGGGAGATCAACCAATAATAATATGTGCCTTGCGAAAGGGAACTTCGGGCCGTAATGCCGCCGTCTTGGTTCCTAGTGCCCCTTGAGAGCCCTTCACGGGGTATACCGGGGGCAGTCCTGGGCTAACGTCAACCGTAGGAATAATAAATTAAAAGAGCAACTAGTATAACTAGGGTTGCACGTTTACACTCCCCGATAGCTAGGAAAGTAGAATTATAGGATTACTTGCCATTCAGACAGTAGCTCTGAAGGTAGATGCACAGACAGGACTGTCCGGGGGGCCGCGGGCTCGAGGGTTGGAGTACGGAATAAAGGTGGTGGGTCATCGGTACTAGGCGATCGATCACACCGACAGCGGTACGATGACTCGGCGAAAAGTCTGGAGGGTACATCCAGCAGCAGTACGCGGATACTCTAGGTTGTGTTCTTCTAGGGGCGTACGGAAGGGCTAGGCCTGGTAGTGTGGTTACCCGCCTAGGAGTGGGGGGCCCGACCCACTGTCTCCGTTTGCCACTACGGAGGTTCCTGGGGGTGAAGCTTGCCTCCCGAACAGGGGGAACTAAAGGTCTGTGCGCATAGAGTCGTGTGCGTGAGTTGCACTTGCATGAATCATGGCATAGCATATCACTACACTCATATTTGCATACAACTGATACCCCAACGTATAAATCGGTATGGGACTTTTTATACGATGGGAGCCTTGCAGAAGATCCCTTAACTTATAAGTTTGTATGGGCATTCATATAAGTTAAGGTTACATACTTTCTACTTGCTTGTTTACTTGCTGTTCTCTAGCTGCCATTTTATATAAATTGCTACTTATTAACTGCTTTTCTTATTACAACATTTAAACTGTTCACCTATTATAACTTGCTAGCATAGGTCCGCTGTCACCTGTTTATTTGGTTTAATCTCCACCTTCATGTCCTTCCCTTTCTTCCTCTCCGCTCGGTACTTAGGAGCCATGGGGGAAGGGGTAGGGGATGATAGGGCTTAGTCTTTATGACTAACAGTTTTCGAATCACAACATTTTAGGTGTACCATTTGGAAGGGTCACGGTTTTTGCAGTTCCTGACAGAGTCGACCCCGCGACCGTGTTACCATTGTCACCAGCCGGGGCATACACGGGTCAAATGCCCCTTGATGGGTGGGACCCCACCAGCTCAGCAGCCAGGAGGCCGAAGACGTAGACGCAGACGTGGATCGCGAGGTGGCGACGGCAGGTCAAAAAGGAAGAAGCACCCAGCGATGCAGTACCAGCAGAGTACAGAGTCGGTGGAGTTGGGCCAGTCCAGCTTGGGTGCTCTCGGTTCAGTGGAAGTTACGGTGACGCTTAGTTTTAGTTTTACTTCCGCGAGTGACTTGTAGTGAGGATTACATGTACCAGGCAAAAGCTTGTAGTTTCAGTACTCTGATATATTGTGGACACTCCCTTCGTGGAGATTTATTTATATACATGTGATTATTGTGGACTTGCTCTTACTTTTTTTTATTACTATTCTGCGATCGAAAAGGGCCGGCAGAATTGGCGTTTTGTAGTGGCGACCTTCCCGTGAGTCGGTGCCACCGCAAAGCGGCAATTCTGGGCTAAGACCCCGGTGGTTGAAAAAAAAAGGGTCTTACAATTAGTTTAACAGAGATTTTCTATCATCTCTAACCTCTTCAGTTTCTTCCATATATATTATCAGTGACTCCCACATTTATTTTGAAGTTTTACAATGAATCAGATTTTGAAAAGTTGAATCATCTATTGCACTGACTATAATATTCTGAGCCCTCTTGTCCATAGAGGCTAGAATGATTTCATCCTTATCCATATCCATGTATATCTTGGGTGTCCTGGTTTTTGCTTCAAAAACTGACACTTTCATGGGAATAAAAGGTCCTTCAATCACTGTGATGTATATTCTTGGATCTGCTACCTCCATAAATAATCTGACTCTCTCCTTCCATATTCCAAAATTTTCTTTGGAGCAAACAGGGAGCTTGATGGAATTATTTTCCCTCTGGGTCATGATGTCTCTTTCTCTGCAATCCTTTAGATTCTCACTAGGGTATTATGCCCTTTTTTCAGTGAACCTCCCTCTAATACCAATTATAAATGTTTGCTTTAGGAATGAGAGTGACCTAGAGGGGGGTGAATAGGTCCAATTTTAATCTTGACTACCTTTGTTATACTTTCTTTGAATTAATTATCTCTGCCAGATAAAACAATATAATCTTAACATAAATTTAAAATATTCTCAGCACAACAATCACAGCACAGTACACACAGTTTTATAGTTGTTCCCCAATTTATTGGTACATCCACTTTCCCTCTTCACATATCTAGCAATGAACTAGATTCGGCCAAACTCCTTTTACTCAGATCCTCAGACCTTATAGCTCAGAGCGCAGCTGGCTCCTACAACTCAGACTATACAACTCTTACCCCTCAGATCACCAAGATCCTACACCTCTACTTCTTCCCAAGAACTCTACCTCAGAGTGAATCCACACTCCTACTCCTCAGGCAAATCCTGCTCTACAACTCAGAGAAATACCCACTTATCCTACCTCAGGAAATCCCAGCCCTACCTTAGCCTTTATAACTCAGGCTTACAACTTAGATAAAATGAATCCCTTACTCACAGATCTATAGGTAGATCTTTACAAGATTAAAAAAGGTAAAAGAAATTGATTCATAATTAATCAGCCAGCTAGAGAGAAATGGGTGATTGTTTCTTGATCTGATCCTGATGTGTTTGCTTCCTTTGATCTTGTAGTGAAAGATTTGATCCAACCCTTCTTATCTTTTCAAAGCTTCTTGAAGTTGAAATTAGGGTAGATCTAGGATGGAGGATGTTAAAGATGATTCTTGATCAGGCTTCTCTCCACCTTTTGAATTATAGTAGATGCTTCTTAGATCTGGCTTCACCAAATTGTTCTTCTTTTTTTAAGAGTTGATCACTTTAAATAGGCTCTGTTAGGAGTAACTGGCTGATCCGATTAATAATTGACGTCTGACAGTTCTGACAGTTGTCAGTACCTCTGGCTTGATTTCTATAATTAGGAAATAATTCTACGTAAGGATTGAAACTTGACTGGTTAATGTGTCGACACAAGTCATGGGTGTCGACACTTCTCTTGTTGTGATGTCGACATAATTCTGAATGTGTCGACACAACCTTTATCTTGTATCGACACAGCTGATGTAGAATATGTCGACATAGCATTCACCTTGTCTCGACACAGCTTGTGTGGTTTGTCGACACTTGTCCTTAGTGTCGACAAATTTACTTCTTGTCGACACAACTTGAGTAGTGTGTGTCGACACTAGTCCTGAGTGTCGACGCAGTTTCTTTCTTATATCATAGTGTCGACCCAAGTTCTGGATGTCAACACAACTTTCTCTTTGACTCGACACTTCTAGTTTAAGTGTGTCGACACTAGTCCTGAGTGTCGATACAACTTTCTCTTTGTCTCAGCACATCTTTGACAAAATTGTCGACACTGCTCTTGTGTCTCGACGCTTTTGTACTTAGCTTTATTTACCTACACACATGAACTAAACATTCATCAAATACAACTATGTGTATATCATTGAGCTGAAAGGACTTCTTCAAATCAAGTACATTTGGACCAATGTACCCAATAACCACTCCAATAGTTGCGGGCTATATGCCCCGGTTTGCCACAGTTATAACACTGAATTGGGTTGCCTCGCCCAGAACATACTCTAGTAGTAATCGATGAAGTAGTCAGTCCATAAGTTTTGGGCATCTTATTCCACATTTGGTACCCAGACTTCGACGAGCTTGGAACTTTAAAGTCCGACCTCTTTACCGCCGAGTCCTTCTTGTTGGATCTAGTGGCCAACCTAATAGGGGAGTGAATAAGGTTTATGAACGTTTATTGAATTTAAAAATTTCACACGCCAAAACAATCATAGAGAAATGAATTTCATTGCATTAAATCAATAATGAAACATAGTACAAGATGAGTATACTTCAAAACTTGATCTTTATGGCGTCAAAGATCAGAGACGAAGAAAATAAAGATTCATTTTGTTTAAATACCGACCAAACTATGACCGGTCGGCTCTCAACTTTTCCCTCCAGGAAAGGCATTCCATCCCACTCTTCACCTCCACACAAGGAAGGGTCTTAAAGACCACTCTTCACCTCCACACAAGGGAGGGTCTAGAGCCCGCTCTTCACCTCCACACAAGGGAGGGTCTTTGAGCCCACTCTTCACCTCCACACAAGGGAGGTTCTTAGGGCCTCGCTAGATCCTCTGATCTAGACGTCCCAAATCCCGGGATGATTTACCGTGGAATCCTTCCCGGATTCCGACGTCCCACTCCGGTCGTTTTTCCTCACCGAAAAACTAAATAGAAAATAGAAAAGGAGTACAAAGATTAAAAGTAAAGATGATAAGAAAATGAAGTTATCCCTCTTGACTACTTCTCCGGTGTGCGATCTATGGTCGGAGCTTGAGATCTTCGTTGGCTTGCAACCAGTCGGTTCTTAGTGGTCGATGAAGATTCTGGATCGCCAGAGTTCTTCGTTCACGAATAGGAGGGAGAAAGATTCCTTCAACTTTAACGAAGACAAGTGGAGACGGGCGCAAGGAGGCAGAAGAAATCTGGAGTTAAGAAACTCTTCGTCAAAATTCGTTTGGGAGCCATAATAACAACAGGAAACGCAGCGGCTTTTATACGTCTTCAAGAAAACAGGATACTGCCGGCGGTAAGACTTGCGCCTGTAGTAGTTTTGCGCGCTTGTTGTGCCAGCTATCCTCCAAAACTTGGAAATAATCTTCGAAACGATCTTTTGCCTTTTAATTTGAGCTAGCGCTGCGTGGTAGGGCCTACCGCCACGAGGTAACATAGGATGCGACGTTCCTGAAAAGGCAAGATCTATTTGACAAGGCTAGCGCCGCGCGGTAGGTGCTACCGCCGAAAGCTTCCAGAGCGCTAGGACCGAATAAATCGTTAAGTTACCTCCTACGGTTATCAAGTCGCCTAGCAGTAGCCCAGAGTCTCGATGTTCTGCCTTCGAAACTCGTCGAGAGCTAGCACAATGCGGTAGAGGTAGCACCGAAACCATCCAGAGCCCTAGGTCCAAAAAAAGTGTCGCATTATCGCCTGCGGTAGTACTAATGCCTGGCGGTAGCCCAGAGTCTTGATGTTCTACCTTTGAAACTCGTGGAGAGCTAGCACGGCGCGGTAGTTCTAGAGCAGGGCGGTATCCTAGAGTCTCTACACTTCTTCTCTCGATGTTTGTCGACTGGCTAGCGCGGCGCATTAGTACTAGCGCTTGGCGGTAGCCCAGAGTCTCGACACTTCTTCTCTCAACGTTCGTTGATGGGCTAGCGTGGCGCGTTAGTGCTAGCGCTTGGCGGTAGCATCCATATGAGCCTTCTCTATTGCTTGCACCTGACAACCTGCACACTCTATCAACATACAACATCATCAAAAATAACTGGGGATTTGATATTCTCAAACATAGGGAATGTGAAACATCGGTTCCAACAAACTCCCCCTTTTGATAATATCAAATCCCATTCATGAGAAATAATACATGAGATAAAGTGCATATAGAAGATAGGAATTATAAGCTAACATCAGGTTGTAGTATATATGTGGCTCTACACATTTGACTTGCACCCCATATCTATGTGCTGCTCCCCCTATCTATGTGCACATAATTGAACCATGCTCCCCCTACATTTAACCTCTCCGAACCCGTGAACTCATGAACTAATTTAGTCTCCCCTTTGACAATATCAAAAGAGCGGGCAAGGCCATCACGACATGCAGGATTAAAAATATGAGCTATGATGACGATGTAGGCAAAAAGCAGATAGTGCACACACACGGTAAGTTTTGAAATAATAAGCATAAAGGGGACCCAAAACTAAAAGCAAAACAGAGAATTGGAAATGTATGGGTCATAGAATAGAGCAAGATAGATAAAAACAAGTTTCAGATTTCAGATGAATTGGACAGCACAGACTAAACTAAGCACACAATGAGAACGACTACAATGCTAGACGAGTTATGAGGTAAATCATGTTGAACAAACATTGTAAATGTCATGAGTGTAAATCGAGTGCTAGCATGTGTTGTGCACAAAACATATAGTGCAGTTTTAGTCCAATTCTTATGCATGGAAGCATTAAATAAGGCAATGACAAGTGAACGTGTAGCATCAAAAGAGAGAAAACACTAATCAGAAATATCATAGTTTACATGTTTATCTCGATCTGATAAAATGCTAACCCAAGAGAAATAAAGTGAATGATCACGTCAAATGTCTACGTAAGGCCTATAGAGATTTGAAATAGGGGCACTAAGAATAAGGTTTGGTCTATGCACAAGACCGAAATGACTTTTTGATCCAAGGTGCTCATCCTCACAATGCTCAAAAAGAGTTATCAGGACGAGTGAGTAGTGCTTGGGGGGTCCTTTGCATGTGATACTATAGCCATCATATTACTTTTGATTGTTGTTTTGAGCTATCTCATTTATCACTTTTGAAGACAAGGAACCCCAAGTCAATCGAAATCTACCCACATAGGTAAATACACTTTAACTTGTAGGCATAAGACTTTAGCACTAAGATTTGGCCCGCAGTTTTAATCTCAATAAGGCATATGTGTTTCGTGACATTGATTATTCAACATATTTCTAACGCGTTAAGATACAATGTCACGAGTTATGATATGTAGATCTATAATTTATTCATGAGTGCTCCGTCTAGAGATGTGTGAATAGTGAAGTCATTCCCCTATCTAAATCCTCACACATACCTGAGGCATAGTCAACTTACACGCACATGTAATGTCGCACTCAATAGCTAAGCACTTATAAATTCAGCCCATAATGACCGGAGGAATAATGTTTGGATAGATTAACCGTCTAAACTCATACATTGTGCGTACGTGTTATGGTCTAAGTCGCAGTCATGTGAGCCCTAATCATGCGTTGTATTTTTTTTAGCAGTTTTTTTTTAATGTTTTTGTTTTTTGTTTGTTTTGTTTGTTTGTTTTTTTTTAAATGGTTCAAACAAAATATAAAGAGGCAACATGCACACACACATAATAAACAAAAAAATTAAACATACAAATACAAGGGAGTAACAACAAAAAACATATAAAACTAGGATGAGAGGTCAAGAATGTCAAGCTCGAGTCGGAGTAGAGAAAAACGTGTATCAGGGAGCAGTTTAGTTAGGATGTCTGCAAGTTGGTCATCGGTGCCAAAAAAGACGACACTCACGTTCTCCTTTTTTATATGATCACGAATAAAATGATGACGCACGTCAATATGTTTCGACTGAGAATGGTGCACTGGATTATATGTTAAGTCTATGGCACTCTTATTATTTCATCGAAGTGTTACATTCCTACATGTAAGGCCAAAGTCTTCGAATGTTTGAGACATCCATAATTCTTGGGCGCAACAACTTACTAAATCAATATACTCGGCATCAGCGGTTGATAGAGCAACCGAGTTTTGTTTGCGGCTAGACCAGGAGACTAGTGTCAGGCTTAGGAAATGGCATGTACCGCTTGTGCTCTTGCGGCAAGAGAGCATCTGGCATAGTCTGAGTCAGAGTACCCGTGAAGAAGAAAACCTGTAGAATGAGGGTACCAAAGTCCAAGGTTCTGTGTGCCTATAAGGTACCTAAAGATATGTTTTACAGCTTTCAAATGCGACTCTCTAGGGTCGGCTTGATACCTAGCACACATCCCTACCGCAAAAGTGATGTCGGGCCTAGAGGCACTCAAATATATCAGTGATCCTATCATACCTCGAAACATAGTCTGATCAACAAAAATCCCGCTCTCATCTTTCCCTAATTTAAGAGATGCACTCACAGGAGTTTTGACTTGTTCCAGATTCTCATACCCAAAACACACAAGCATATTTTTTATATATTTTGATTGGTTAATAAAAATCCCATGTTGGCGTTGAGAAATCTGAAATCCTAGGAAATAAGTTAGTTCTCCTACTAAGCTCATTTCAAATTTATATTTCATTAAAATGATAATTTCTTCACACAGCTTCTCATTCGTTGCCCCGAAAATGATATCATCAACATAAATTTGAAGTATAATAAGATCTGAATTCTTTGTTTGAACAAAAAGAGTTGTGTCTTCACTACCCATCCTAAAGCCATGATCTAAGAGAAAGGTCGTGAGCCTATCGTACCAAGCATGGGGTTCCTGTTTCAATCCGTACAGGGCCTTCACCAACCTATAAACATGATTTGGGTAGGCGGCATGCATGAAACCGGGTGGTTGATCGACATACACCTCCTCCTTAATATGTTCGTTTAGGAAGGCACTCTTAACATCCATTTGGAATAATTTAAATCACTTATAACTAGAAAATGCTAAAAATATATGAATGGACTCAAGACGAGCAACCGAGGCAAATGACACTTCAAAATCCACACCCTCTATTTGAGAATACCCTTGGGCCATCAAACGAGCTTTGTTTCTAGTTATCCTTGATTCACCATCGAGTTTATTTTTGAAAACCTATTTTAAACCTATGACTGGATGGTTATCCGGACGTTCTACTAACACTCATACCTTACTTCACTCGAATTGGCTCAGTTCCTCAGTCATCGCCAAAAACCATTATTCATCTATTAAGCCTTCCGAGACATTCTTGGGTTCAATATCTGAGAGAAAACACAAGTTTGAAAAAGACTCATGAAGGGCGGACCGGGTTCTAACTCCATGAGATGGCTGTCCTATGACTAGATCACGAGGATGTTGCTTTGAGAAAGTTAAGTTATTATGAGGCCTATATCCTTGTTCTATTATCTGTGTTTCACTCTCCACAGTTTTTCCTCCCTGTTACTCTTAATTGGTACGTTCTCTTCTACTTCATCTTCACTCTCCTTAGGCTCGCAAGTTTGAGTATTTTCATCGAAATGCACATGATCTGATTTGTCAACGACTAAGGTCCTCTTTTTGTAGATTCTATATGCACGAATCTTGCTTGAGTATCCTAGAATGATGCTTAGATCGGAGTTTTCTTCAAATTTTCCTATATGGTCCTTTGTGTTTAGAATATAGCATGGACACCCAAAAACTCTAAAGTATGATACTTACGGTTTCCTTTAAAAATATAGCTTGTAGGGAGTTCGATTTAAAAGAGGGTGAAGCATGACACGGTTCATCACATAACTTGCTGTGTTGACCGCTTCAGCCCAAAAATAACGAGGTAGACCAAACTCTGCGAGCATCGTGCGAGCTAATTCTTGAAGAGTACGGTTCTTCCTTTCAACAACCCCGTTCTGCTGTAAAGTGCGTGGGGCGGCGAATTCTTGATTAATACCTAAGGAGTTACACAAGTTTGAGAAGTTCTAATTCTCAAACTCTCCACCATGATCTGATCTGATACGTTTAATTTTGAGCTCCTTCTCAGTTTGAAGTCTCGTGCACAGGTTTGAGAATTCATGAAATGTGTCAGATTTGTTCGCAAGGAAAATTGTCCACTAATAGCGTGAGAAATCGTCTATGATGACAAAGGTATACCGTTTCCCACCTAGACTACATGTACTAAGAGGTCCGAACAAGTCCATGTGTATGAGTTCAAGAGGTCTAGTCGTGGAAATCTCAGTTTTGCTTTTGAATGAGTTTTTAACGAATTTCCTTTTTTGACAAGGAGCACACAAAACATTTAAACTATCTCTTAAGTTGGGGAGGCCTCGTACGAGTTTCTTTCGTGATAGTTTAACGATAAGCTTGCTACCAGTGTGTCCTAATCTCCTATGCTAAAGATCTAATTCATCTTTTTTTGTTACAAGGCATTTCAAATTAGATGCAAAAAAATCATCAAAACTAACGGTGTACAGGTTATGATTTCTATGAGCTACCAGCAATACACTAGAAGTTTTGGCATCAATAAGTTTGCACGTGTTTGAGGACGACTAAAATATAACATCTATACCTTTATCACATAATTGACTAATAGAAATAAGATTATGTTTTAAGTCATCCACAAACAGAATATTTGAAATAGAAAATAACTTGTTACCTATATTGCCGATTCCCAGTATCCTTCCTTTGTTGTTATCTCCAAATGTCACCATGCCACCCTTCTTCTTTTCTAGGCTAAGGAACTTGTCTTTATCTCCCATCAAGTGCTTGGAGCCACTAGAGTCCAAGTACCACGCGTTTTTTGTGTCCTTAGCCTGCCAACATACCTAAGAAGAAGATGAGGGTAAAGTTCTGGTTACCTAAGTTATCCCACCCATAACATAGGTAGAAGACTTTGGTAGCCAGACTTGCGAATTTTTTGTGGCACCTTTCCTTAGGCTTGAGCTAGATTTGTGACCAAACTTATGACAGTTTTCACACGAGATGTAAGCAGTGGATGTTATTTTTATCACGTTGTTTGAGATCTTGCTTGAGGAAAAAGATAGCCCTCCATAATTTTTCAGCTTATCTTTCGGATTATGAGCATTGGGCTTAGGCTTAGAAAAATAATGATTTTCCCTCGGTGGTGATGTTGGACCTCCATATCCTAGTCCAAATTTCCCACATCCATGACACTGCGAACCCAATAGCATAATTAATGATTTTTGGCCAACTCAAAACTTTTAGATAACGCAGTCAAGATCATGGATCCTCGCCTTTAAGGTGGTGTTCTCAGTCACAAGCATCACACACTGATTAGAAAATTGTTTCTTGCATTCCTCTACCTTGGCAATAGATAACTGGAGTCCCTTTTCTAAGAAGTTCTTTTCATTTATGAGACAAGTTGTTCTTACCGACGACTTGGAGAGACTTGCCTTTTGATTTTCGATCATTGTCATCAAGTGAGAACACTCTAGACAATCGATCTTTTCTTTGCCGGTTCTAATTACTTCGTTTTTTAATTTTTCTAATTCCTTTTTGATTTTCTTATTTTCGGCTCTTAAGGCCTTTTTCGCATAAATCATGTTTTGTAATTTATCAACTAAATTTTCATAAATTTGAAGAAGTTCCGAGTATGTAGATAGGGTTACCTCAGTGTCGCTCTTAACACTGGATTCATCATCAGATTCTTCTTGGCTCTTTCCCATAAGGCACAGATTTGCCTCATTATCCCTCCCTGAATCCGAGGTTCTTGAATTGTCAGATTCATTCTCATCCCAAGAAAGCGCCTTCAGTACCTTCTTCTTTCCTTTGTATCGGCTTTCTTTCCCCTTCTCTTCCTTCTGAAGTCTCGGACAGCCTCTCTTCAGGTGTCCAGGTTTCTGGCAGTGATAGCATTCCGGCTGGGACTTCTCTTCGTCGCTCTCGGTCTCTTTCCCTGGCTTATTCCACCTCCTCCCTTCTCCAGCTCCTTTCTTCAAGAATTTCGTTAACTGTCCCTATTCTTTTAGGGTTCTTCATGAATTTCATAAACTCCTGGACATAGAGACTTTCCTCCTCATCCTCCTCAGAATTTTCCACAGCTTTTCTTTCACATGCTGCCTTCAGTGCTAGTCCCTTCTTCTTCATATCCTTGGGATATTCCTCTACTTTAATCTTCAGTTCCACCTCATGTTTTTTGAGGTTTTTGATGAGGCTCTCTATCTCCAGGGTTCTAATTTCATAAGACTCGGCAATCGTTGTCACCTTAGGATTGAAGCGTGGAGGCAAAGATCGCAGGATCTTCCTCACCAGATCACCCTTTGGAAATTTCTTTCCGAGAGACTTTGAAGCATTGACGATCTAGGTGAAATGCGTGTACATGATGTCCACATCCTCATCGATCCCCATCCGAAACTGTTCATATTCAGATTTGAGTCAGAACAGATTCAACTCCTTAACCTACATTGTTCCTTCATGAGTAAGCTCTAGCTGTCGCCATATATCATAAGCAGTTTCATAGTTGTAGATTCTATTGAATTCAATTTTTTCTAAGGTGCAGAAAAAAGCATTCATGGAATTGGAATTATTTGTACACCTTAACTTATATGCGCCATCCCACTTATCTCATGGTTTTCGAAAACGGTATCACCAACCGTGACAATGGGAGCAGTGTACTTTGTCTCTACTATGGCCAATACGTCCATGCTATGAGTCATCAGAAAATTTTCATCAGTGTCCTCCAGTGACTATAGTCACTCCCCATAAAGAGTGGAGGACGACTCACACCTTGTCCCTCAATGAAAGCGTGCATAGTGTTGGCCATCTTACTTTAGGTTATTGAGCCTATTGGAAGTAACCTCCCTCTGATACCACTAGTTGGATCTAGTGGCCAACCTTAGAGGGGGGGGGGGTGAATAAGGTTTGCGAACATTTACTGAATTTAGAAATTTCACATGCCAATACAATCACAGAGAAAAGAATTTCATTGCATTAAATCAATAATGAAAAACATTACAAGATGAGTATACTTCAAAACTTGATCTTTATGGCGTCAAAGATCAGAGACGAAGAGACTATATATTCTTTTGGTTTATATACCGACCAAACTATACCTGGTTGGCTCTCACCCTTTCCCTCCAGGAAAGGCGTTCCAGCCCACTCTTCACCTCCACACAAGGAAGGGTCTTAGAGCCCACTCTTCACCTCCACACAAGGGAAGGTCTTAGAGCCCACTCTTCACCTCCGCACATGGGAGGGTCTTAGATCCTACTCTTCACCTCCACACAAGGGAGGGTCTTAGAGCCCACTCTTCACCTCCACACAAGGGAGGGTCTTAGAGCCCACTCTTCACCTCCACACAAGGGATGGTCTTAGAGCCCCGCTAGATCCTCTGATCTAGATGTCCCAAATCCCGGGATTATTTACCACGGAATCCTTCCCGAATTCCGACAACCCTCTCTGGTCAATTTTTCTCACCAAAAAACTAAACAGAAAATAGAAAAAGGAGTACAAAGATTAAAAGTAATGATGATAAGAAAATGAAGTTCGCCCTCTTGACAACTTATCCGGTGTGCGATCTACGGCCGGTGATTGAGATCTTCGTTGGCTAGCAACCGGTCGGTTCTCAGTGGTCGATGAAGATTCTGGATCGTCGGAGTTCTTCATTCACGAACGGGAGGGATAAGGCTTCCTTCAACTTTGACGAAGACATGTGGAGACGGGCGTAAGGAGGCGGCCAAAATCTGGAGTTCAGAAACCCTTCGTCAAAATTCGTCTGGGAGCCGTAATACAACAGGAAATGCAGTTGTTTTTATACGTCTTCAAGAAAATAGGCTACCGCCGATGGTAAGACTAGCGCATGTGGTAGTTTCGCGCACTTGTTGTGCCAGTAGTCCTCCAAAACTGGAAAATAATCTTCGAAACGATCTTTTACCTTTTCATTTGAGCTAGCGCCTCGTGGTAGGGCCTACCTCCGAGCGGTAACATAGGATGCAACGTTCCTGAAAAGGCAACATCTGTTTGACAAAGCTAGCTACGCATGGTAGGTTTTACTACCGAAATATTCCAGAGAGCTAGGACAGAATAAATCATTAAGTCACCGTTTGGCCACGACAGTTGACGCCTGAGAGATTAGCTACCTGCTCGAATAGTGGGAACTATAAGTCTGTGTCGACATAGCGATTGCATGTGCTTTATCATGGGTGTGTCATGGCATTGCATACATAGCATTGCACTTAATTACATACACAAGATCCTCATCGTATAAGTTTGTATGGGAAGTCTTATACAATGAGTTACTTACTGCTGAACGACCCTTAACTTATATGTTTGTATGGGCATCCAAATAAGTTGAGTTACTTACTGTTATAACATTATACTCTCTTGCTGCTGTAGATGGTAAAATTATAGATTAAGAGGTTGCTCATTTATACACTACTTCCATTGCTACTTATGATATGTAAACTTACTTCACCTGCTTGTACTACTGTTTTATATATATTGTACCTGTTCCTTCCTCCGCCCGGTGTCGAGGAGTCGCCGGAGGAGCGGATGTGAAGCCACTTAGTCTTTATGAATAACGGTTGCTACGTCTTCCTTTGTTGGAGGAAACACCGCAGGTGGAGCAGCAGGTCATGCAGCTGGACAGCCAGGACAGGACTACAGGGCCTGAGGGGATGGTACCGTCGCTACCGTCGGTTACAGATGTGAGTGAGAGTGATTTTATTGTAGCCCTTTGGGGCAATTCTATTTACGTACTCTGATTATGTAGAAGCTTGTTTAGCTTCTCTTTTGATGTACTTATGGACTTATGCTTAGTGTGGATTGACTTCTTTATATTATTATGGTTGGGTTGGCATTTATATGTTGATATTGGGTTTAGCCGACAGAATAGGTGTCTTGTGGTACAGGCTAGCCCGAGTGTTAGTGTTACCACAAGATAGCTGTTCTGGGTATAAGACCCCTCTCGTGTCGTGTTTTGTGTTCCGGTAGGGGGGTCTTACAAATTGTATCAGCTTGCTACGATCCTCCAAGGAGAACGTCACTTAACAATGGTGCCACCCCCGTTTGATTAGTCAGTTTGGGGACAAACTGACTTAGCGGAAGTAGTGGTGTGCCCATATGTAATTCACACTAAGTTTGTCCATCTTTGGCCTTAGATTAGCTAACCTAACCTTAGGTTTGTACCCTATGTGTAGATCCCAGTATATGCTGAGCCAGTGAGGGGCACCCCCGCCCCGTCCGTACCTACACAATTCCAATAATTAGAGCTGGGGCAGACTCTCACAGCTATTTTGGACGCCTTTAAGTCCCAATCTAAGCAGGCACCTCTACAATAACACGGTCCGGGATCTAGTTGGTTAAGCATTTTTCGAGCTCTCTCCCCTCCTGCTTATATTGTGACAGAGTCGGCGGTGGGTACGGAAGATTTGCTCGACACTATACAAGAATTATTGGCAGGAATAAGATGCCCAAACAACATGGTGGTGACCCTTATGATGACACTCTTAGAGCTGCACGCCAAAAGGTGGTGGAAGTCCCTCATGGGCTCCACTTTTCATGGAAGAGTGTACACGGACATAAGTTGGAGTGAATTATCTGAATCCTTCTTAGAGCATTTCATCCCCTCGGCTGCTCGGGATGATCTTGAAGAGAGATTTTTGCAACTAACGCAAGGGTCCAAGTCGGCGACAGAGTACCAACGGGAGTTTCAGCACATGGCTAGATTCGCTGACTCCTATGAGTTGGATGATAGAGGGTACGCCAAACGATTCTAAAAAGGCTTGCGAGATCCCCTAAGGCAAGCCCTTTTGTTTATAGCGGACTCTAGTATGGCGGAGATTATTGATATGGCAAAGAGATTGGAAGCGGACCACTTGGGAAGTGGTAAGAGACCAGTGGATGGCGTGATGGAAGCCGGCCCCAGCAACAGAAGGAGATTTGATAATAGAAGAGGAAGAGGATATCGGAGAGGTGGCGGGCGTTTCCCCTAGAATTTTAGAGAGGAGAGCCTAGTTCCGCAATCGCCAGCATTACCTCCACCTCAACAATTTTAGCAACACGACGGAAGGCAGGAACGGGTGTGCTTTGAATGCAACCAACCGGGCAACATTCGACGCTACTTTCCGCAAATGTTTGGAGATGCGCCTTTTGCTTTCCCTCCAACAGCCCCTCAGGAGCGAGGGCATGTGCGTGGTCGAGGACGTGGACCATGAGGAAGAAACCCCGGACCAGCTCGGGATCAGATGTATACCTTGGATATGACTCAAGAGCGGAATCCTCAGGAGGTGATTGCAGGTACGACTTGAATTAGCCATTTTGCTTCCATTAATATACACTAGTGGCTTAAGATATACTAGACGTCTAGCTTTAGTATTATTAATGACACTTAGGCACCGTGATGGTCGGTAGGAAATCGGCTTATACGTTATTTGACACCGGTGCCTCACATTCTTTCGTGTCTGAAGACTTCATCAAGGACATACACGGAGTGCAATATTTCACTGGTATTGCTCGAAGAGTACGCCTCCCATACGGATCTGAGATGACAACAACTGCGAAGTGTGAGTTGGAGATAACAATTGGCGGAAAGACCTTCGGTACCCCCGCCACAATTTTGAGAATGCCAGAATTCGACCTCATTCTGGGCATGGCGTGGCTGGACTGGCACTATGCAAGAATCGACTGTGCGGAGAAGCAAATCTATTTGAGACATAGAGATACTGATGTAATCTTCCAAGGTATAAATTTCGCATAACGATTATTGTTATCCTCAATCCAGACCTTTAAAGCTCATATGTGAGGGGATGAAGTCTACATGGTATGTTTCGAACTAAAGGAGGTGAGGGTAGATGTGAAGGATGTGCGGGTATCACGGGATTTCCCTGAGGTATTTCCTAAGAAGTTACCAGGGTTACCCCCGCATAGAGAAGTGGATTTTCAGATTAAGCTTGTATCGGGAGCTAAGCATGTTTCCAGGACCCCTTATCGAATGGCCCCAAAAGAACTCGCAGAGTTTAGAGTTCAACTGCAGGAGTTGGTAGAATCAGGGTTTGTTCTCCCCAGCTCATCACCCTGGGGAGCCCCTATTCTATTCGTTAAGAAGAAAGATGGAACCCTGCGTTTATGTATAGACTATCGGGAGCTCAACCGACTGACGGTACGGAACACCTATCCGTTACCTCGGATCGATGAGTTGTTCGATCAACTGGTGGGAGCGCATTGGTTCTCCAAGCTAGATTTGCGCTCGAGGAATTATCAATTGAGAATACAAGAGGATGATATCATGAAAACGGCTTTCAGCTCAAGGTACGGCTTATATGAGTTTACGGTGATGTCGTTTGGGCTCACAAATGCCACCATCAGCTTTCATGAGCTTTATGAATAAAGTGTTTGAGGCCTATCTAGATGTCTTCGTCATTGTGTTTATTGACGACATCTTAGTCTACTCTAAGACGGAGGAAGAGCATGTCGGGCATTTGGCCTTAGTTCTAGGAAAGTTAAAAGAGCACGCCCTGTTCGCCAAGTTTAGCAAGTGTGAATTCATGCTTAGGGAAGTGGCTATCTTGGGTCATGTAATCAGTGGGGCTGGACTAGCTGTGGATCCGACCAAGGTGCGTGCTGTGAAGGAGTGGTCGCCCTTGAAGTTGGCGGCCGATGTGAGAAGTTTTCTTAGACTTGTCGGATACTACCGCAAGTTCGTAAAAGGATTCTCCAAGATTGCCCTCCCGCTTACTTCTTTGACAAAGAAAGGAGTGCCATTTGAGTTGACACCCCAATGTGAAGCGGCATTCCAGGAATTGAAGGATAGACTTACCTCCGCCCCCATCCTTGTCCTGCCGTCTGGGAAGGAAGGATTTCAAGTTTACACGGACGCGTCTTATCAGGGGTTGGGAGCGGTATTGATGCAGCACGGGCACGTGATTTCTTATGCTTCAAGAAAATTGAAGAAGCATGAAATCAATTACCCGGTGCATTATTTGGAGCTGGAGCAGTGGTGTTTGCCTTGAAGGTATGGAGACATTATCTATACGGCTTCCACTGCGAAATCTTCTCGAACCATAAAAACTTGAAGTACGTTTATACCCAGAAAGAGTTGAACCTAAGACAACGGCGGTGGTTAGAGTTTTTATGCGATTATGAGTTCACCTTGAACTACCACCCCGAAAAAGCAAACTCTGTAGCCAATGTGTTGAGCAGGAAAGTACCCGGTTCGAGCCCAAAGTCTCGATTGATGAGCATGGAGTTTGCGCGAAAGATTGAGGAGATGGATATTACATTGATATTTAAGGCTCCTTCGGCAGAATATACGGAGTACTTGTCCAGCATGAGCATAGTTTGTGATATCCAGGACCGGATCCGAGTGGAGCAAGGATTGGATGCGGCTCTGGCCCCGACACTCAAGTTGATCGAAGACGGGGCTACCGTGAGTACACACTAAAGGACGGCCTCGTTTACTTTCGCGGCCTGCTCTGCATTCCCAAGGGCGGTAAAATCTGGGTGGATATCTTGAGAGAGGCACATTGCTCTCAATATTCAGTGCACCCGGGAATTTCAAAGATGTACGCCGGCTTACGGAAGACGATGTGTTGGCCAGGAATGAAGAAGGATGTTTGATACTTTGTCACGCATTGTGAAGCCTGCCAAAGAGAGAAGGCGGAGTGCAGGAGTCCCGGTGGCCTGTTGCAGTCAATGCCAATCCCCGAGTGGAAGTTCGAGGATATTTTCATGGACTTCGTACATGGGCTACCTCGCTCCCGCTCAGGAAATGATTCAGTATGGGTGATCGTTGATCGCTTGACGAAAGTTGCCGGGTTCATTCCGATGAAGAAGGAGGCTCATGTGGATGTCTTAGTATGCCTTTTCGTGGAGCAGTTTGTACGGTATCACGGCGTACCTAAGACGATAGTTTTGGACCGTGATGGTCGCTTTACCTCCAATAAGTGGAAGGCGGTACAGGCATATTTGGGCTCGTGCCTTACCTTCAGCACCGCATTTCATCCTCAGACGGATGGGTAGTCTGAGCGGACCATCCAAACATTGGAGGATCTGTTGAGTTTGTGTGTGATAGATAGGGGAGAGCCGTGGGAAAGACTCTTGCCCTTAGTGGAATTCTCCTACAACAACAGCCATCAAGCTAGCATTGGCATGGCACCCCATGAAGCCCTATATGGAAGGAGGTGTAAAACCCCCTTATCTTGGGTGCAAGATGAAGACCCGAAGACTTTGGGTGTTGAATATATAGATGACACGGATGCGATGGTTAGGTTGATACGGGATCGTATGCTAGAGGCTCAAAGTCGGCAGGCGAAGTATTACAACGCAAGGCACTGTATGGTTGAATTTCAAGTGGGTGATAAAGTGTTCCTGAAAATTCGGCCGATGCATGGAGTGTCACGGGTGCGGGGAGTGAAGAAGCTCAGCCCACGGTATGTTGGGCCCTATTTCATATTGGAAAGGATTGGCCCTTTTGCCTGTCGACTGGAGCTACCGCCCGAGCTAGTGAATCTCCACGATGTGTTCCGTGTATCGTCACTTCGAAAGGCGCTGTTGCGGCCTGAACAATACATCCCCACAATTGATGGTACTGTGGCTTCTGACAGATCTGTGCTACTGGAGTCGGTGAAGATCGTTGAAAAAGAGATAAGAGCCTTGTGCCGCAAAAGTGTTCCCTTGGTAAAAGTGCTATGGTATAATCATGGGAAGGAGGATTTCACATGGGAGCCGATGGATTTGATGCAAGGACGCTACCCGGAGTTGTTTGCTTCAGGTAGTTTTATTTAAAAGCATATGATATTTTGTATGCTTTACTCCCCATAGCCTCAGCCTGATTTTGGGGACGAAATCTTTTATTTTGTTTATAGGATTTGTAACGTCCCAATTCGTGTTAGGCCCCCTCGCACGAGTTCTGAGTCAAGAGACTTGACTCGGGCTCGGGGCGCACTGGCGAAAGGCGTCAAGTGTCTTGAACGGAGTGATGGGTTGAGTGATATCCGATGAATTCGTCGAGAATGCCCGGACATACCCACTGATCGTCGAGAATGATGACCGATCGTCGAGTATCGCTGACTGATACTCAACACACTCAACGCCAGGATTTCCGATAAACTTGTTAAGGGAAATTCGTCGGGAATCATTGTTGATACCCGACGAATTCGTCGAGAATGCCCGTCTATACTCACCGATCGTCGAGAATGATGACCGATCGTCGAGTATCATTGAATGATACTCAACGCACTCAATGCCAGGATTTTTGATAAAATGGTTAAGGGAAATTCATCGGGAATCATTGTTGATACCCGACGAATTCGTCGAGAATACCCGGCTATACTCACCGATCGTCGAGATGATGACCGATCGTCGAGTATCGTTGATTGATACTCAACACCAGGATTTCTGATAAAATGGTTAAGGGAAAGTCATCGGGAATCATTGTTGATACTCGACGAATTTGTCGAGAATACCGGGCTATACTCGGCGATCGTCGAGAATGGAAGCTGATTCCCGCCGAATTTGACTTGGGCATTTTTCCGCCAAGGAAGATTCGCTTGCTTGTACAGGCGGACTGAACCGGACTTTGGGATTCGTGTTGGAATATCCCTTGGACCGGTCATTTCGAGTAAGACCTAATTTGGGCGGTCCAATCAAAGGTTGACACATGGCGGAGTGACATAACCCTAATGAGCTATTATAAATAAGAAGAAAACTAAACCCTAGCCGTCACTTCGATCATTGTCGAGCCGCTACCCGCGCAAAACCATCGGGAGAGAATCCGATTGTCGGAGTAGGAGCTCTGGAGGAGGAGAGGCTTGCTGGAGCCAGCCAAACTTTGGAAGAGGAGAAACGCCATCGCAGTCAAGGAAGAAATGATGTCGCGGAGGAGGATGACTAGATCCATGGCCGGGATTGATGGTACCGCTGGAAATGAGGTGAGCTTCCTCCCCTCTCCCTTGGTGCTAGATCTGTAGTTAAATATTCTTGGAGAGATATCTACTCCATAGAGTCTTGATGGTGAGGAGGAGATTTCTTAGGGAAAAGCCATGTCTAGGTCGTTTTCTAGGCTTAGTCTCCTCCAACCTCTTCATTCTTCAAAGTGAAGATGAGAGAGTGATTCGTTGAGAAGTATGGCTTTGTGAGGATGAATAAGGGTGGACGTAATTTCTGGAGAAGTTTTTTGGAGATCGATGCAAGGAGGAAGATGAACGGATGTCGTTCATCTCACCTTAAGATGCGTGCAGAAATTTGATTTCTGCACGCAGCGATATTCGTGGCCAATTTCGGGGGTGTTCTGGTCAGATCTGGGCTTTCGACTAAACACGAAAGTTGTAGCCCTTGAAATTATCTTTTCAATAAGTGGTTACACGCACTCGCCAAATTTCTGTAGCCACGGGAATCATCGGTCGAAGTTGCTGCCCGGATTAATGCTGCACCTAAATTTTGGGCTGCGTAATGTGGAATTCGATTTGGTGGAATTTAATGTTGCGATCCAACTCGAGGTTTGGGTGAACTATTTTTACATAATCATCATAGTGATATGATAAGTTTATGTTATAAATCTGAATTCGTATAACGAGCTGTAGACAAGCTTAATTTAAGGAAAGAGCCTGATATAAATTGGTAGATATATATTGATGCCCATTATTTATATCATGTTGAATTCATTTGGAAGGGCATATAAATGACTTAACTATGGACATGATGTATGTTGAATGGATAGAAGGGAATTAGTAATCCAATGCTTAGGGTGTCGTCTCTCTATGGGTAGCATTGTGGAAGTTATCAAGTGCGGTGTTGACCGTCACTAGGTTGAATGAGATTGAGATGAGTAAAGTTGGACGGTTTTGCTTGGTCCTCGGTGTTCACGTCCTGAGGCTCCTTCCATAGTTGATGGATGGTTGGGCTTGGTCCTCGGTGCTCACGTCCCGAGGCTCCTTCCATGCCACGATATTGTGGAATTGCATGTGGTGTGAGTCGACACGCGGTGTCGTAATCCCGGGTTAAGGATAGTGTGGCAGGTCTACGGGCTCGCCAATCGTCACACCGATGGGAGTTGACCGTTAGACCTTGAACGGTTGGGCTTGGTCCTCGTGCTCATTTCCGGGGCTCCTTCCGTGTCATACCTTAGGACAGTTCGGGGCTATGATCTTTGTGCACATTTACCCAAGAGAACCCGCTGAGCCGTAGTACGCATGTGAGCTCCGCTGTTGTGTTCTCAGTTTTGAGGCGTACGGAGGCCTAGATTAGGTAGTGTGGAGACCAGCCTAGTAGTGGAGATGCCCGCTCTACTGTCACCGTTTGTCCACGACGGTTTACGCCTTAGAGATTAGCTACCTTCTCGAATAGTGGGAACTATAAGTCTGTGTCGATATAGCGATTGCATGTGCTTGAGAATGGGTGTGTCATTGCATTGCATACATAGCATTGCACTTCATTACATACACAAGATCCTCATCGTATAAGTTTGTATGGGCACTCCTATACGATGAGTTACTTACTACTGAACGACCCTCAACTTATATGTTTGTATGGGCATCCATATAAGTTGAGTTACTTACTATTATAACATTATACTCTCTTACTGCTGTAGATGGTAGAATTGTAGATTAAGAGGTTGCTCATTTATACACTACTTTCATTGTTACTTATGATATGTAAACTTACTTCACCTGCTTGTACTACTGTTTTATATATATTGTACATGTTCCTTCCTCCGCCCGGTGCCGAGGAGTCGCCGGGGGAGCGGATGTGAAGCCAGTTTGTCTTTATGACTAACGGTTGCTACGTCTTCCTTTTTAGGAGGAAACCCCGCAGGTGGAGCAGGAGGTCATGCAGCTGGACAGCCAGGCCAGGACGATAGGGCCTGAGGGGACGGTATCGTCGCTACCGTTGGTTACAGATGTTAGTGAGATATATTTTATTGTAGCTCTTCGGGGCAATTCTATTTACGTACTCTGATTATGTAGAAGCTTGTTTAGCTTCTCTTTTGCTGTACTTATGGACTTATGCTTAGTGTGGATTCACTTCTTTATATTATTATGGTTGGGTTGGCATTTATATGTTGATATTAGTTGTAGCTGGCAGAATAGGCGTCTTGTGGTACAAGCTAGCCCGAGTGTTAGTGTTACCGCAAGGCGGCTGTTCTGGGCACAATACCCCTCTCGTGTCGTGTTTTGTGTTCCGATAGGGGAGTCTTACACACTAGGTCCAAATAAATCATCGCGTTAGTGCCTGCGGCAGTACTATTGCCTGGAAGTAGCCTTGAGTCTCGACGTTCTACCTTCGAAACTCATCGAGAGCTAGCGCGACGCGGTAGTGCTAGCGCCTGGCAGTATCCCAGAGTCTCGACACTTCTTCTCTCGATGTTTGTCGACTGGCTAATGCGGCGTGTTAGTGCTAGCGCCTGGCGGTAGCTTTGATTCTCGACACTTCTTCTCTCGACGTTCATCGACGGGCTAGCGCGGAGCATTTGTGCTAGTGCCTGGCCGTAGCATCCATATGAGCCTTCTTTGTTTCTTACACCTGACAACTTGCACACTCTATCAACATACAGCATGACCAAATACAATCGGGGATTTGATATTCTCAAACACAGGGAATGTGAAACATCGGTTCCAACACTTCTAACCTTAAACTCTCTTCATATCCTTCTCCAGAGATCGGGTTATATTAACAAAGACCAGAAAGCCCTGCGTCATAGGATCTGAGTGAAAGTTAATCTTATGGGTAGACTATCACCTCTACGAGGGGGTGAATAGGTGAGTGTTTAAAAATACTTTAACAAATCTTTTGTCACTTAATAATTTTAGCAGCTATAGACTTCAGAACACAGCACAATCAATAACAATTCACAGCACACGACACACACAAAATTTATAGTGGTTCCCCTATCAAGGGTACATCCACTTTCCCCCTTCTTCCTCACTAGCAATGTGTTAGATGAGGTTATAGCTCCTCCTCTTTAACTCAAATCCAAAGATCTTGCAGGCTCAATTTCTGATAAGAAACCTACACTCAAACCACCATGTCCTACCGCAGAGATTCACCGAATCGCCTACCTCAGGTCCCTCAAGAACCCTACCTTTGACTTTATAAAATAGGCTTATAACTCAGTGATTCACCCACAATCACCTACCTTAGGTCCCTTAAGAACCTACCTCAGCCTTTATATATTAGGCTTACAACTAAGAGATAAGATCCCCTACCTACTCAGATCTCTAGGAGATCTTACAAAATAAAGAGGTAAAGATGAAAAATTACTTCTCAAAAAACAGGAAATCGGTAATCTGATATATCTGTTAACAGAAAATTTTCAATTCAGCAGTAATGAATGTCTTCTTGATAGAATGGCTGGCTGAAAAGTTGCTTGTCTGGATCTTCTATCTTATAGATGTTGATCGGCTTGATGACCTTGAAGAAATTTTAGAACAGATCCACCTTAATTTTCAGATCGACTTTGAGAAGGGATGTGGAGATTTTGTTGAATACCTTCATCATCTTCTTACTCCTCGGGATTTGAATAGGAATGAAAATTTTCTGTTAACTTGAGTGCTTCTATTTTTTTGGTGTAGACTACCCCTCTATTTATAGCTTTCATGGATGGGTAGTTACTGAATGATGACATCAGCATCTGTCATCATACTTCAAGCTCTCCTCAAGACAGTTTTAGTCAAAATAACTTATTATTGTACTTAATGTAATAGTTCTGACCCCTCTTGACACTTCTGTGTTGACTTAGCACATTTTCTGAAGCATAAGTGTCGAGATGTCCAAAGTGTGTCAACACTTGGGTTGAGACATCTTAGCAATCTCGGCACAATTCTACTTGAAAGAATTTCTTGAAAGTGTCAAGACAGTTTACTTGCTCGACACGAACATTGTCTATGTCGACATCTTTTAGTTCTATCTTGTGTCGAGACTGTTGGATTGTCTCGACACAACTGTCTTCTTAATGTCGAGAAGTCTGTGCTTTAACCCTTCATTGTGTCGAGACAGTTGATTTGTCTCGACACAACTTTACTTAGTAAAATTTCCTATCTTCTTTATGTTGAGACAACTGTATTGTCTCAACACAACTTCTTTAACCCTTCACAGTGTCAAGTATGCTGACTTGTCTTTAAGGTGTCGAGACAACTGACCTGTCTCGACACAGCTGTCTTGAATCTTCTCTATGTCGAATAAATTGGCTTGTCTCGTGACATCTTCTTTAAAGGTGTCGACACAGTTTAAATGTGTCGACACTTTTATACTTAGTCAAATTTTTGTACTATAAGTTGCTGAATGTAGACTATGCTGACTTGTCTCGACATGACTACTACAAAGTGTCGATACAGTTGAAGTGTGTTGACACTTTTGAACTTAGTCAAATTTTCTTCAAAAACAAGTTAGCTTCTTGTGTCCACCTGTCCAATTAATATGTAATCCTGTAAACATAAACTGAAATATCCATCAAATAAAAATATGTGTATATCATTGAGTTGAAAGGGCTTATTCAAATCAAGTACATTGTAACCAATGTACCCAATAATCTCCCTCTATTTGGAGAAGTCATAACCCCAATTCAATAATATACAACCTGATACCAAAATATGATGACAGAGTTATAAATTTATTAGTGCTGAATAACATATGAAATGACACAATTGATAACACATAAATAGAACGTAGTGTAACCAAGATTTTCATTATAAATCTATTCAGGATTATATTTGTTTGTTATGTTATACTAATCTAAAGGTAAGGGTACAAAAATGCTGTAGAAAATATATTCTAATGATCCTCTAGTTCTTTGATAACTATGCCCTTCCAAATTATATCTTTGATTTTACTTCAGGCACCTTGTCATCAGCTTTCTTATTCCCTTTGTCAACATTGGATTTTGAAATCTGTTCTACCTTGAGCCTTTGTCTCTCAAAGTAGTTATAAGACTTGGGGAAATATTTACTGGGCTCAACTGAATTAGCAAGAATCATTTCTTTCTTCAGATCAAGTCTGAACTTCTGTATAACCTCTTGTTGCTTCAAATGTTTAGCCCATTCTTACTCTCAGTACCATTTACCCCTATCTGTAGAATTTGCATTAACTGCTTTCCATGCTGTGAGGATTTTTGATCGGAAGGTTGGGCTCCATTTCTCTGAGTCTGGCCTAGTTTCAGCTTGTTCCTTAAATCTTTTCTTTGATAGCTGAGCTCCTTTTTCATTAAGCATTGCAGATTCAGACATTTCCACCTCTTCACATATAATATTTTGAGATGGTGGTGGAGGACTGTACATGTGTTCGACAGCATCTTGGATGGCCTCAAAGGGAACTTGTGCTGCATGATTGTACATGGATGGACCAGGGACTTGAATAGCTTCAAATGGAGCTGGTAAACAACAAGACTTAGTTGTTTGATCTCCATCATACCATAGGGGAGGATGGACTAAAGTGTCTCTGATATTGTTTGATATCTAGGTAGCAAGTTCAGAACTAGCCTTTATCATTACCCTCTCCCCCTTTATGACTTCTCTTTCCACATGACTTCTCAGATCATTTTTGTGAAACCTCACTTTCCCATCTAGATAATTAATTCCTGAGGTAACAGTGTTTTTCACTTTCAGCAAATTGTTATCCAAAACTTTGTTAGAATCTTTGATATCTTTAAGCAATGAGGCTGGATGAGATTTCAGCTGAGTTTCAAAGTCCTTTGTAGCTGCAGTTATCTTGTTTTCTAAGTCAGTAGTCTGCTCAATCAGATTTACCATAGTTTAAGTATGCATGACAGTCATGTTTTCATCCAATATTCTTTGGTTTTCAAGGACATAGCCTTGTTTGACAATCATTTCATCTTCAGACTTCTTGGCTTCCTGCTGTTGTTTAGCAATATAAACTACAACATGTACTCCCTTCTGAAAGAAATCTATCATGTCTGTCTTTAGAAGATTAACTTCAAATCTTATAGACTTTATATCCTGAGCCAAATGAAACTGCAGCTCCTTATTCCTTTCATGTACATACTTTTCAAGCTTTATTCTTTATTGGTCAAGCATAATTTGTAGTTACACAAACAGAGAGCTTGTGTCCTCTTGAGAAGCTAAATGTGGTTCAGACTGAATATGCCTTTTGTAACTCTTACTTCTCTTTTTCATTTCAAATAACTTTCTCTTCTATAGTTGAGACTCTTCTTCTTCTTCAAATTCTGAAGAACTTTCCTCTTCAACTGTTGGTGTCTCCTTGGCTTTATCAGTATCTGGGACCAACTCCCCCTCAACTCTTGTATCTTTCTCATTAATATTGATACTGACCAAGTTAACATATGCATGCTTAATTTAAGCATCAGGAACTTGATTTTGGGGAAGTTCAGCTATCTCCCACTGGATGTTAGTACCCTCAAACAAATAATTTTCTTCCACTACCTCCTTAGAGGCAGGATCTTCATATTCTTTTTTAGGAATCTGCACATTTTGTGTAAGAATCTCAGTTTCTCCCCCATCTGTATTCTTAAGTATTTCTTCTTCAGTCTCTTTTGGAATTTCATCCCCAATCTCTCTCTCAGACATTTCCTATTCAGGAACCTTTGACTATTCCAGATCTTGTACAACCTCCATAATTATGTTATCTGCTATATTCATGTCTGTTTAGAGCAGATCAGTGAGATTCTTCCCATTTTTTTGATCTTTCTCTGGCATATTCTCCCCCTACATCTGTTCCCTAATTTGATATGAAAGCCTGGGAGAAATTTCTTATGCTGGAACATCTTGGTCATCTGAGCTTGAACTTTCTTTGTCATCAGACTTACAAGAAGAATTTTCTTCCACTACTAAAACCATCTTCTTTTTCTCTTGCTTCTTTGCTACTCCAGGTGTCTCTTTAGACAGTACACTATCCCATCTGGATAAAATCCTCATATCCATTATGCGCATATGATTGATTTTTGTTCTAGTCTTCAGGTTCAAACAATCAGGAATGGCCTGTACCAAGCAGAGGCTTATTATTCTCCCTATATTGGGCTTCTTAAGGCATTCTTTAATTTTGTCAAAGACTACTTTGCTCTCTAGTCAGTCTTGACTTTGAAGATTACACGTGCCATTAGCTAAAACGTGTTGGTTGATATCCTATCATGTGCACATGTTTTGCACAACACCACCTTCCCTATTATTTCTGATAGAAATTTCCCTTGAATTTTCATACCCTTGCGTAACAGGGTACTTCCTAGATTAGTGGTTGTAGCGAATCAATACCATTCTAATGCGTCTATTATTTTGGCAGAGTTTTGTTTCTACTTCCTGGTCAATTCTAGGTATATGGAATACCTTGGCCAGTCTTCTTGCTGTGATTTTCACCTTTATTCCATTCACCTTAGACTTAATCTTTGTTGAATTTGAGTCTAGTGATACATTGGAGAAGAATTTTGACACTTCTCTTTTCCATATATTTGTTGGTTCAGAAAGTATATACTACAGGCTAGCTTTATTGATCAGGTTTACTACCTCCTTGATTTCATCATCCGGCGACTGGAAGCCATTGCGAACAAGCTCGTATCCCTTGAAGAAGTTATCGTCATTCTTGGGAGCCATTGGAATTGAGAGAATTTGAGGAATAAGATGTGTCGACTAAAGAAGTTCTAGGTCTCGACACTCAGGGATAAATCTCTCAGGAAGTCAGGTAAGTGTAGACGACACCTTCTTTCTTGCCCTATTTAGAATCTATTCCATGTTTTAGGAAATGACCTAGTGAAAGACCCCTCCCCTACCAAGGAGGTACCCGGTCTTATGCCCAGAACCGCCGCCTTATAGTGACACTAACTCACGGGTTAGTCGACACCGCAAGACGCCAATCCTACCGGCTAGTACGATTATGTATCCAATCAGCCAATTCGAGAAATAGAAGTATTAAGCAGGGTGAACATAGCTAACAAGTCCACAAGTCAAAGAGTATATATATATATATGAAAAGAAAACATCATTCCACAATGAGTACAGAAATGAAATAAGGGCTTATGCCCTGTACATGAATATCACCAATCTCTCTCTCTAAAAAAAACGGAAGCTAACTAAATCATCAACTCATCCCACCTGAGGACGCGCAGTAGTAGTAGTCGGTGTTAGCGGTATCTGCTCCTCATGCCCTGCCCCCTCGTCTTGCTGGTCGTGCTGGTGCTCCATCTCCTCGAGGTCCTAAAATAATTTGTTCACCGACCATTAGTCAAAAAGACTAAGTCATTTCCTCCGCACCTCGCCCCGCAACTCCTAGGTACCGAGCGGGAGGACGAAGCGGAGGACAATACGGGGTATCAAGTATAAACAGGTGACAGTAGCACTATACTAACAAGTATATGAGGATTATTAGTAGTTCTACTCTAGCAGTTCTATGTAAGAAGTACAAGTGCAGTAATAAAGTATATAACTGAAGTAAGTAAAAGCTGAAGTAAAGAGCAGTAAGAGAAGTTATGCTACTACTACACTACCATTACAGAAGTACCCTAACTTATATGAATGCCCATACAAACTTATAAGTTAGAGTTTCCAAAATTAACTTATCATATAAAAGAGCCCATACTAATTTATATGATAAGGATCCATGGAGCGTATGACCTAATGCGAATGAATGTTATGCTATGAATTATGAAACATGCAAGTGCAACACACGCACACGACTCTGAGATCCCAGACCTTTAGTTCCCACTTTTTGAGAGCTAGCATCACTCTCAGGTACCACCGATGTGGCTACAATAGCAGCGGAACAGGCGCTTCCGCTTTCTAGGCAGGTAGGCACACTACCAAGCCTAGACCTCTCTCATACGCCTCTATACATGTCCAAGGTGCACTCTAGAGTATTGCGTACTAATTGCTGACTACCCGTCAGTCTTGTTAGGCCGGGTGTGCGTCTTCAAGGATTGTCTACAGACCGCACTATAAATAATATACTGGCCCCTCCACCCAGACACCTCACCTGAGTCACCGTATTGCCATCGGTGTGACGATTGGCCCAGTACCACATGACCCGCCACTATTTTGTTTACGCTTATGCAAGTACTTTTACTCGAGCCTCCAACTCACAGGGCCAAACTGCCCTGAATCCCTCCAACCCTACACGGGTGAGAATATTACCACAAATCCCTCTAACCCTATTTGGGTGAGAATGATATCATGATCCTTAACCTATTAGACTACTCTTGTCTAAGGGTTATTATACTTTGCAGTTTAAGGCTAATCCTAGGACTACCCAGGGCATGCCCGGTGAAGGGCTCTCGGGGGCACTAGGAACAACGATGGGCTGAAGCCCAAAGTTCCATTTCGGAAAGATATTTACCTTTGTTGGTGTCTACCCAGGTTTCACACCCAGCTCTCGTTGTTACTAAAGCATGATCCGAATGACATAAGATGTTATTAGGAGGGCGGCGGTCTTTCGCCGGCCTCTATTATTGTTACTGTCACGGGACTTGCACTCTACCACTCATGGTCAAGAAGTATCCTATAGGAGACCAACCAAGACTTATTCCTTAAATGTAATCCTCACTTCGATGATTAATCAATTTTCCCCCGATGGCCCTACTAGTATGGGTATTTGTGCTAGACCCTACCCTTGACACAAAACCACCCACTAATAAGTCTTCCAAATTCCTTGGGCCATATGCCCCAATCTATTTATCCTAGGATTGTATGGACCTATATGTTGACCATGATAAATTTCACAATTTTCTAAATTATTTAAATCATTAAATTAAATCCTTTATTTAATTCCCTAGGCAATTTAAAACATGAAGTGCTATAATTGATGATCCCACTAACCTAAGGAATTTTCCTGAACTATAATATGGAGAACTAATCATGTATGCCAAATGTCACAATTTTCCTAACAAGGATTCCATTTAATTCTTATTAAATACAAAATCCATAAAAAAGCTATTTTATAAAGGAGGTATAAAAATTACTCTACTAAAAATTCTCAGAAAATTTCAGGCCAAGTATAATGATGAAATATTACTAAGTGCAGAGATTCATAATCATTCATAGTGTAATGGCCAACAAAATTCCATTTCTATTAAATTACCAAAATGCCATTATGGAGTTTTAAATATTATTACCATATCCAAAAATTCTTAGATAATTATATAAGGTCATGCATGCATAAATACACCAAGATGAAGTTTTTCGAAAATTTCCTACTGTAATTTCCACCATTTATAAATAATTATAATATAGGGGTAAAATAGTAATTTTCACATATCAACTATTTAAATCCATCAAACATAATAATAAAATTTACCATTGTTTAATAATGTCACCCTTGATTTTTAAACAAAGTTTGGGGATTTTATCCCAGACATAAACCCTAATCCAAATTAATCCCATTAATTAACCTAATTTCTCAAAATTCTAAATAATGGGATTTTTGATCCCAAAAATCCCCATATTTTTGTGAGGGGTGTATTCCATCCCTATGAATCCATGTCCAAAGTTTCATTTACATGCAAAGTGTAAAAATGGTTAAATACACACTTTGGTGATTTTTGCTAAATGCACCCCAAGCCTAAGTGTAGCCAACACTTGCAAGTCGGATTTCCCAACATGCAGTGGCTCAATGAGGCTGAAATTAATACCAGGAGTATATATTGACTCATAGGTCAATCCACCAAAATTTGGGGCCATTTGGAGTCATATTACTCCAATTATTTCATTTATTTAATATTGTGTATTATGACAAATACTATAGAAGAATAGTTCCCAAAAATTCCCATTTTTGGGAAGGGGCTATATATGCCCTAATTAAGCACATGCCCAAAATCTTAGGTCATTTGGACATCTGGTTTGGCTTGGGCAATTTTTTTATTTCTGCCCTAGCCTAGGACCAGTCCTAGCAAAACTTTCCTACAGGGAAATATACTGCACCAAATTGTGACTTTAAGGTTCCAAAATAAAGGTAAGAGCATAAGCTACAACTTTCATGTTAATCACCCTTTCTGATAATGCCTCTAAGAGGCCTAAATTTATCTTGCAACATCAAAGCATATTTGTGACAACATTTAAATGAAATCATAAAATAACATTTAATAAAACAGACGGTATCAGCTCATCGTTCCCGATCAGCCAACGGCCCGAATTGACTTATGTTGTGCCGACTTGCCCGACTATTTCTGGCCAGCTGAGCCACCACCACCGCCGGCGATTGTCACAACCACCTTTCTTGAGGTGGTGGCTAGCGATTCCCAGCGGTGAAGCCGCCGGAGTTTGCTCCTCCGGCGAACCCGAGCAAGAATAAAAGCTCGGCAAATCCACACTTTTCTCACATGGTATCGGGATCAATTGAGCCTGATGTCTCTCTTAGATGATCTAGAAAGCTAGTACGAGTAGAGGGGCGGTGAAACGAACCGATAAGGCGGCGTGACGGCGAGTTTGGCGGCGGTTGGCCATGGTCGAGCTGCTCCGACGATCTCCTTCCCGTTTCCCTATTTCTACAGCTAATTCCTTGCTCCAGCTATCGAATTCCAGTCGATTCCTCGTTCTGAAGCTAATGGAGGCGGTATTTTTGGATGGGAGTCGGTGTATGAAGAGATAACTCCAAGGTGAGCTCGGGTTGGGGCTTTGGATGCTTCATTCATGGTGCCAAGTGGCCACCATGCCCTAATTTCCTCTGGAATTATTTTGGGAGTCCGACCAGCAAGCTTGGGCAGAAGGAATGAGGCCATGTGGCTACCATTCCCTCTTTTCCTCTTCTCACTCCTCTTCTCTCTCCAAAAATCCCAATTTTACCCCCATGCATGAATTCTCTCTCTTAATTCAGAGGTGTAGGGGTTGTCCTTGACCACTTGGGCTTGTCATGGGCTAAGTTTGGTGGACTTAGCCCAAGGGGAGTGGGCTTAGCCATTATTTTACTCTTTAGGTCAATATGTTGACTTGTTGACTTTTGAGTTGACTTGGTCAACAATGATGAGTGGGCTGACCCCACTTGAAGGTAATGACCCTAATGGCACTACCCAACTTGGGTTGGGTCAAGGTGATGCTCTATTTGGGCAAAGTGGGCCTATGGTTAAAGGTTTGACCAAATTAGGGTTAGGGTTGACTTGGGTAAACATGGGTCATGGGGTGACCCAATGACATGTCTTAGTGTCCACTTACATTGTTTTTAGCGATAGGGAAATGTGGTGGGGTCATGGTGTGGCTAGGATCCCTATTTATGCTAGTTTGACATAGTTCGACTTGTGCCCTATAGTGGGCCCCACATGGAACCACCCCATCTTCTAGGGTCAAACCTAGCCAAATATCCCTATCACCCACCTCATGCCTAACCCAATCTAAGTTGAGGGGCGTAATTGAAAATGAGATGTTACAAATCCCAATAAACAAAAAAAATAATTTTGTCCCCGAAATTTAAGTTCGGGCCTACGGGGTTCTACTTGCAAGTAATTAAGAAATTTTAAAGATAAAACAAAGGCATACCTGAAGTGAAAAGCTCCGGGTGTTTCTCCATCATCAGGTCCCTTGGCTCCCAGGTGGGCTCCTCCCATCCATGATTGGACTACAACACCTTCACAAGAGAGACCTTCTTCTTCCGCAACACTCGGACGGTTGTATCATCGATCTAGATCGGCTCCAAACGAACTGATCTATCAGGTGCTATCGGGCAAGCTATAGTAGTAATGTGCTGCTCCGGCCGGAGGAGTGCTCTTCATAGTGAAGAGACATGAAAGACATCAAGCAAGGTCCTCAACTATTATGGCAGTTGTAGTCTATAAGCCAGAGGACCGATCCGCTCCAGGATCAAGTACGGCCCCATATATCGTGGACTGAGCTTCTTGTGTCTCCACACCCGAGAGATACCATGCTCCAGAAGTATCTTCAAGAACACTCTGTCTCCCACCTGGAACTCCACCTTCCGATGTCGTGCATCGTAGTACTTGGACTTCCTACTCTGAGCCTCCAGCATCCAATCCCTTATCATTCGAATTTGAGCCTCCGTATCCTCTACATAATCAGAACCAAGAGCTCGGGGTTCCACGTCCTCAACCCAAGAAAGCGGTGTCCGGCATTTCCTCCCATATAAAGCCTCATACGGGGCCATCCCAATGCTCGCCTGGTGACTGTTGTTGTAGGAGAACTCGATCAGTGGCAACAGTCGCTCCCACGGCTTTCCCGTGTCAAGTATGCACAGCCGCAGTAGATCCTCCATAGTCCTATTGGTCCGCTCCGTCTGGACGTCGGTCTGTTGATTGAAGGAAGTGCTAAAAGAAAGCTGATAGCCCAAATATTCCTATACTGCCCTCCACTCCTTAGAAGTGAACCGACCATCACGATCCGAGACAATCGTCCTGGGGACGTCGTGGTACCTGATGAATTGCTCCACGAACAATCTCACCAACACAGCAACTAGGATGTCCTTCCGCACCGGTATGCATCGTGTCACCTTGGTCAGTCTATCAACGATGGCCCAAATAGAATCGTGCCCAGAGTGGGAGCGAGGCAACCCGTGTACGAAGTCCACAAAGATGTCCACGAACTTCCACTCTTGCACTGACAATGGCTTTAATAGCCCTCCCGGGCTCTTGCACTCTGCCTTCACCCGCTGGCACGTCTCGCAATGTGTCACAAAATGGATGATCTCCCTCTTCATCACCGGCCAGTGCATACCCCTCCGCAAATCAGCTGTCTTCTTGGTGATACCGGGGTGCACTGAATAACGAGAACAGTGTGCCTCCCTGAGAATATCCTCCCAGATACCACCACCTGCGGGGATGTATATGCGACCACGGAAGTGAAAAAGGCCATCAAGCAGTGAATAGTCCGTCATCTTGCCCGCTTCTAGGGCTCTGAATACTGGCTCCAACGTTGTATCTTATCTCTGTTGTGCCTGAATGCGGTCCTGAATATCATACTCCATGACTAATGAGCCCAAGTACTCCCTGTATAGATCTGGCTCCGACTCGGACACCATGGTAATGTGCATCTCTTCCATCATCCGGGTCAACTCTATAGCCATCACCCGGGGCTCCGGTCCAGTAGTGCCGGCTCTCCTACTCAATGCATCTGCTACGGTGTTTGCCTTCCAAGGGTGATAGTGCACCTTATAGTCATAATCACATAAAAACTCCAGCCATCTCCTCTGGCGAAGGTTCAAGTCCTTCTACGTTTCGATGTACATGAGGTTCTTGTGATCCAAGAAAATGTCACAATGAACCCCGTATAAGTAATGTCTCCAAATCTTGAGTGCGAATACTATTGCTCTGAGCTCCAAATCGTGCATCGGGTAATTTTTTTCATGCTTCTTCAACTATCTCGAAGGATAAGCAATTACATGACGGTGCTGCATCAGGACAGCACCCATCCCCTGGTATGAGGCGTTAGTGCAAATCTGAAATCCTTCCTTCCCAGATGGAAGTACAAGGATAAGGGAAGAGGTGAGCCTGTCCTTTAGCTCCTGAAATGCTGCCTCTCATCTCTCTGTCCAAGTGAACGCTACCTCTTTCTTTGTCAAGGACGTGAGGGGGAGTGCTATCCTTGAAAACCCCTCCACAAACTTGTGGTAGTAACCTGCGAGTCCAAGAAAACTGCGTGTGTCGGAAGCTGATTTTGGCTGTGGCCAATCTCTCACTTCCTTTTCCTTGGCCAGATCCACGGCCAATCCAGCTCCGCTAATGGTATGCCCTAAGAATGCCACCTCTTGTAACCATAACTGACACTTCGAGAATTTGGCATACATTTGATACTCCCTCAGCTTATCCAATACTTGTGCCAAGTGCTACGTATGCTCATCCCTTGTCTGGGAGTAGACTAAGATATCGTCAATGAATACTATAACAAACCTATCCAGGTAGGGTTCGAAGACACGGTTCATCAGTCTCATGAATGCAGAAGGTGCATTTGTGAGCCCGAAATGCATCACCGTTAACTCGTACAACCCATAACAAGAACTGAAGGCTGTCTTTGGAATGTCTTCCTCTTGAATTTGCAGCTGATAATACCCGTATCGTAAATCCAGCTTGGAGAACAAGAAGGCTCCCTGGAGCTTATCAAATAATTCATCAATCTGAGGCAACGAGTATGTGTTCCGAACCGTTAATCGGTTCAACTCCCGATAGTCAATGCAGAGTTGCAATGACCCATCCTTCTTCTTGACAAATAGTACCGGTGCTCCCCACGGTGATGAACTGGGCCGAACAAACCCCGACTCCACTAGCTCTTGAAGCTAGGTCCTGAACTCTGCCAGCTCCTTTGGGGCCATCCTGTAAGGTGCCCGAGACACAGGCCTCGCTCCTGACACCAACTGTATCTGGAAGTCCATATCTCTAGCTGGCGGTAATCCGGGAAATTTCTCCGGGAATACATCAGAGAAATCCTGAACCACTGGGATGCTAGCAAGGGAAGCTTCTGCTCCCGCCATCTCGAAGCATATAATGTATACTTCCTCTCCCTGTTCGTGGGCCTTCACAGCTTGTACAGAAGAAAGTAATAGGTGGGAGATAGGTCTAATACCTTCGATGATGACAAAGGAGTCACTGTGCCTCAGTGTGATTCTTTTAGACGGTAAATCGATCTAGGCATGATTCAAGTGCAACCATGTCATGCCCAAGATCAAGTCAAAATCTGGTAATCTCAAGACCATCGCCGGTGCCTCTAATGCCTTGCCACAAATCATGGCCTCCATGATGCAATGGATAGTGGTCCGTAGATTTTACCCATCAGGTAGACGCACCCTCATCTCTAGGCCCAGGAACCTCTCCACGCCCTCCAATCCTTCTATAAAGGCCTCAGAAACGAACAAGTGGGAGGCACCCGTGTCGAACAAGGTACGAGCAGGCTTGTCGCTGATCATGACTATGCCTGAGGTTGTTGGGTTTAAATAAACTATTATTCTATGATGTCAGGGTACTATATAATTGAAGATTTAAATAAATTAACAATAGTGTTAAATACTTGTGATGACCTCCTCAGGATTCCTCGGCTCGGCGAGGTCTAACGCATATATTTGTTCCCAGTCTCGGCCTCGGCTATAATGTCCTCGGCCTCGGCCCCGTCCTCGGCCTCGACCTCGGCCCTGCTACATCGGAGGGTCCACTGGAGGTGGGGGAGGAGGAGGAGGAAGTTCATGAAACTGTTGGGGGCATTCAAATCTATAGTGCCCCGGCTGGTGGCACCCAAAACAGACTACCTATCTCTGGCCATGATCCTCATGTCTCATCGGGCCGTGTATCTGTAGAGGTGCGGGAGCTAGCACTGTAGGAGGCCTCTGCTCCTATCTGAAGTTGGGACGATGACGTCCCGCACCCCTCTTGTACCCAATCACCTTACCTCTCTGAGGGCCTTTGGTGCCTTCTTCGGATGATGTCCCGTCAAGTGGTCTCTTCCCTCTGCTCGACACCATCAGCTGGTCTGCCTCCAGCTTTTTGTCCATCTCTATGATCTTTGTCGAGGTTCCATGAAAGATGAATAGTAGGGGCTGCCTCAAGAAATCTCTGAGCCCATGGTAGAAACTCATGCCGTACTTCCTATCATCTAAGTCATTGATCCCCGCAAATCTAGCCTGATGGGGGAACTCCCTTTGATAGTCGATCATAGACCCGATCCCCTGCTTGAGGTTAAGAAACCTCTCTTCCAACATATCCCTGTCCGTGGTAGACACATAGTGCTCCAAGAAGGTCTCGCTAAACTACTCCCATAAGATGTCCGTCAGCTCCCTAGCAGCATAAATGGAATCTCGCACGGCCTTCCACCATCTCTTTGCATGAGCATCCAGTACAGAGGTGGCTAGAGGAAATTCCAGGCTAACAGGGCAGCTGATGCTTGCCAGCAGCTCCTGTATGGCCTCCAGCCACTATTCAGTCTTCACAGTATCCTTTGTCCCGCGGTAAATCGGCGGGGACAGGCTCTTGAAAGCACTCAACCAGTTCGACCCCGGATTTGGCTGTTGAGCCGGGACCTGCTGGTCTTTGAAGGCTTCCAGGATAGCCGTCAAAGTTTGCCCCATCTCCGTCTACAGAAAGGCAGTTGTAGCCGGAGGGGGAGGAACCATATTCTGCGGTGGGGCGACCTGCATAGGCTGCATAAAGATAAGATTTACATCAAAATTGGCCTAACTCATTGATTAATGGACTGTTTTATGTGACTTTTTACACATGAGCACACCATTGCTTCCGCTGCATAGTTTATCCGCAAACTAATGCTCGAGCGGGGTGTTCCAGTTTTGTGGACTTCTTTCTCTTATGATCTTTTGTTCAAGTGATACCAGTTTTTAAGACCCCTCCCCTACCAAGGAGGCACCCGCTCTTATGCCAAGAACCGCCGCCTTACGGTGACACTAACTCATGGGTTAGTCGACACCGCAAGACGCCGATCCTGCCGGCTAGTACGATTATTTTTCAAATCGGCCAATTCGAGAAATAGAAGTATAAAGCAGTATGAAAACAGTTAACTAGTCCACAAATCACAGAGTATATATATATATATATATATATATATATATATATATATATATATATATGAAAAGGAAAACATCAGTCCACAATGAGTACAGAAATGAAATAAGGGCTTATGCCCTGTACATGAATATCACCAATCTCACTCTCTCAAAACAAAAGCGGAAGCTAACTATATCATCAATTCATCCCACCTAAGGACGCGCAGTAGTAGTAGTCGGTGGTAGGGGTATCTACTCCTCAAGCCCTGCCCCCTCGTCCTATTGGTCGTACTGGTGCTCCATCTCCTCAATCTCCTAAAATGATTTGGTCACCGACCATTAGTCAAAAAGACTAAGTCGTTTCCTCCGCACCTTGCCCCGCAACTCCTAGGTACCGAGTGGGAGGATGAAGCGGTGGACAACAAGGGGTATCAAGTATAAATAGGTGACAGTGGCACTATACTAACAAGTATATGAGGAGTTTTAGTAGTTCGACTCTAGCAGTTCTATGTAAGAAGTACACGTACAGTAATAAAGTATAGAACTGAAGTAAGTAAAAGCTGAAGTAAAGAGCAGTAAGAGAAGCTATGCTACTACTACACTACCATCACAGAAGTACCCTAACATATATGAATGCCCATACAAACTTATAAGTTAGAGTTTCCAAAATTAACTTATCATATAAAAGAGCACATACTAATTTATATGATAAGGATCCATGGAGCGTATGACCTAATGCGAATGAATGTTATGCTATGAATTATGAAATATGCAAGTGAAACACACGCACACGAATCTGAGATCCCAGACCTTTAGTTCCCACTTTTCGAGAGCTAGCATCACTCTCAGGTACCACCGTTGTGGCTACGGCAGCAGCGGTATGGGCGCTTCCACTTTCTAGGCGGGTATGCACACTACCAAGCCTAGACCTCTCCCAAACGCCTCTGTATACGTCCTAGGTGCACTCTAGAGTATTGCGTACTAATTGCTGACTACCCGTCCGACTTGTTAGGTCGGGTGTGCGTCTTCGGGGATTGTCTATAGACCGCACTATAAATAATATACTGGCCCCTCCACTCGGACACCTCACCTGAGTCACCGTATTGCCATCGGTGTGACGATTGGCCCAGTACCGCATGACCCGCTACTATTTTGTTTACGCTTATGCAAGTACTTTAACTCGAGCCTCCAGCTCACAGGGCAAAACTGCCCTGAATCCCTCCAACCCTACACGGGTGAGAATATTACCACAAATCCCTCCAACCCTACACGGGTGAAAATGATATCATGATCCTTAACCTATTAGACTACTCTTGTTTAAGGGTTATTATACTTAGCGGTTTAAGGTTAATCCCAGGACTACCCAGTGCATGCCCGATGAAGGGCTCACGGGGGCACTAGGAACTATGATGGGCTGAAGCCCGAAGTTCCCTTTCGCAAGGATATTTACTTGTATTGTTGTCTACACAGGATTCACACCCAGCTCTCATTGTTACTCTAACATGATCCTAATGACTTAAGATGTTATTAGGAGGCGGCGGTCTTCTGCCGGCCTCCGTTATTGTTACCGTCACCGGACTTGCACTCTACCACTCATGGTCCAGAAGTATCCTATAGGGGACCAACCAGGACTTATTCCTTAAATGTAATCCTCACTTCGATGATTAATCAATTTTCCTCCAGTGGCCCTACCAGTATGGGTATCTGTGCTAGACCCTACCCTTGACTCAAAACCACCCACAAATAGGTCTTCCAAATTCCATGGGTCATATGCCCCAATCTATTTATCCTAGGATGGTATGGACCTATATGTTGACCATGATAAATTTCACAATTTTCTAAATTATTTAAATCATTAAATTAAATCCTTTATTTAATTCCCTAGGCCATTTAAAACATTAAGTGTTATAATTGATGATCCCACTGACCTAAGGAATTTTCCTCAACTATAATATGAAAAAATAATCATGTCTGCCAAATGTCACAATTTTCCTAACAAGGATTCTATTTAATTCTTATTAAATACAAAATCCATAAAAAATCTATTTTCTAAAGGAGGTATAGAAATTACTCTACTAAAAATTCTCAAAATATTTCAACCCAAGTATAATGATGAAATTTTACTAAGTGCAATGATTCATAATCATTCATAGTGTAATGGCCTACAAAATTCCTTTTCTATTAAATTACCAAAATTCCATTATGGAGTTTTAAATATTATTGCCATATCCAAAAATTTTGAGATAATTATATAAGGTCATGCATGGATAAATACACCAAGATGAATTTTTTCCAAAATTTCATACTGTAATTTCAACCATTTATAAATAATTACAATATAGGGGTAAAATAGTAATTTTTACATATCAACTATTTAAATCCATCAAACAGAACCATAAAATTTCCCAGGGTTTAATAATCTCACCCTTGATTTCTAAAAAAGGTTTGGGGATTTTAACCCTTACATAAACCCTAATCAAAATTAATGCCATTAATTAATCTAATTTTTCAAAATTCCAAATAATGGGATTTTTGATCCCAAAAATCCCAAAATTTCTGTGAGGGGTGTATTCCATCCCTATGAACCCATGTCCAAAGTTTCATTTACATGAAAAGTGTAAAAATGGTTAAATACACACTTTGGTGATTTTTGCTAAATGCACCCCAAGCCTAAGTGTATCCAACACTTGCAAGTGGGATTTCCAAACATGCATTGGCCAATGAGGCTGAAACTTCTACTAGGGGTATATATTTACCCAAAGGTCAAGCCACCAAAATTTGGGGCCATTTGGAGTCATATTACTCCAATTATTTCATTTATTTAATTTTGTGTATTATGACAAATACTATAGAAAAATAGTTTCCATAAATTCCCTATTTTAGGAAGGGGCTAGATATGCCATAATTAAGAACATGCCCAAAATCTTAGGTCATGTGGACATCTGGTTTGTCTTGGGCAAATATTTTGATTTCTGCCCTAGCCTAGGACCAGTCCTAGCAAAACTGTCCTATAGGGAAATCTACTTCACCAAATTGTGACTTTAAGATACCAAAATAAAGGAAAAAGCATAAGCTACATCTTTCATCTTAATCACCAGTTCTGATAATTCCTCTAAGAGGCCTAAATATATCTTGCAACATCACAACATATATTTGACAACATTTAAATGAAATCATAAAATAATATTTAATAATTAATTTAATAAAACAGACGGTATCGGCTCATCATTCCCGATCAGCCAATGGCCAAGATTGATTTCTACTGGACCGACTTGCCCGGCTATTTCCAGAAAGCTGAGCCACCACCACCGCTGGCGACTATCGCCACCACCTTCCCTGAGGTGTTGGCTAGCGATTCCCGGCGATGAAGCCGCCGGAGTTGGCTCCTCCGACGAACCTGAGTAAGAAGAAAAGCTCAGCAAATCAACACTTCTCTCACATGGTATCAGGCTCAATTGAGCCCGATGTCTCTCCTAGATGATCTAGAAAACTAGTACGAGTAGAGGGGCGGTGAAACGAACTGATAAGGCGGCGTGACAGCGAGTTTTGCGGCGGTTGGCCATGGTCGAGCTGCTTCGGCGATCTCCTTCCCGTTTCCTTATTTCTCCAGCTAATTCCTTGCTCCAGCTATCAAATTCCAGTCGATTCCTCGTTCTGAAGCTAATGGAGGGGTAGTTTTGGATGGGAGTGGGTGTATGAGGAGATAACCCTAAGGTGAGCTCAGGTTGGGGCTTTGGATGCTTCACCCATGGTGCAAGGTGGCCACCATGCCCTAATATCCTATGGAATTATTTTGGGAGGCCGACCAGTAAGCTTGGGCAGAAGAAATGAGGCCATGTTGCTACCATTCCCTCATTTCCTCTTCTCACTCATCTTCTCTCTCCTAAAATTCACATTTTACCCCCATACATGTATTCTCTCTCTTAATTCAGAGGGGTAGGGGTTTTCCTTGACCACTTGGGCTCGTCATGGGCCAAGTTTGGTGGGCTTAGCCCAAGGGGAGTGGGCTTAGCCATTATTTTCCTCTTTAGGTCAATATGTTGACTTGTTGACTTTTGAGTTGACTTGGTCAACCATGATGAGTAGGCTGACCCCACTTTAAGGTAATGACCCCAATGGCACTACCCAACTTGGGTTGGGTAAAGGTGATGCTCTACTTGGGCTAAGTGGGCCTATGGTTAAAGGTTTGACCAAATTAGGGTTAGGGTTGACTTGGGTCAACTTTGGTCATGGGGTGACCCAATGACATGTCTTTGTGTCCACTTAGATTGTTTTTAGGGTTGGGAAATGTGCTGGGGTCATGGAGTGGCTAGGATCCCTATTTTTGCTAGTTTGACCAAGTTTGACTTGGGCCCTATAGTGGGCCCCACATGGCTACACCCCACCTTCTATGGTCAAACCTAGCCAAATATCCCTATCACTCACTCCATGCCTAACCCAATCTTAGTTGAGGGGCCTAATTGAAATGGGATGTTACACCTAGTGTAACCACACGTCTTGTGTGTCGACACAAGCTTTATGTCTCTCTTTACATATAGCTTAGGGCTCGACACCCGTATGTCTCGACACCTACTTTAGTGTCTCGTCACCTAAAGTCATCCTTTGTCGACACACGCATATGTCTCGACACATTACTATCTATAATGTTGACACACATTCTTGTGTCTCGACACAGACTAGTCAAAATTTTCATTTTCTCAAGTGTAACTACTTGACCCTTATGAGTAGACTTAGTTGCTAACCTATCAGTTATATACTTATGTTATAATGATTTTAATCAAGATTTAACATTCTAAGTTCAAATTTAAAGAAATTAAATATCTCTTCTTCTAAAGGCTTATTAAAAATATCAGCAATTTGTTTACTTGTTGGAAAAAAATTTAAGCTAATATCTTCATTTTCCACATGTTCTCTAATAAAATGATTTCTAATTTCAATGTGCTTAGTCCCACTATGTGATATAGGATTATTTGCAATAGAAATAGCACTAGTAGAATCACAGAATAAAGGAATTTTACTTAGCTATAAATTGTAATCTTGTAACCGATTCTTAATCCAGACCAATTGCGCACATGAACCACCAGCTTAAATGTACTCAGATTCAGCTGTGGATATTACTACACTTATCTTCTTTTTGCTACTCCATGATACCAGCCTCCTTCCAAGAAGTTGACATGACCCTAATGTGCTTTTCCTATCTTCTTTGCATCTTCCATAGTCTGCATCTAAATAGCCTATTAGATCAAAATCACTATTTCTGGGATACCATAGGCAAAGATTAGGTGTGCCCTTTACATATCTCAGTATTCTTTTTACTGCTGTATAGTGAGATTCTTTAGGGCATGCTTGATACCTAGCATAGACACAAGTGACATACATTATGTATGGTCTACTAGAAGTTAGATAGAGTAATGAACCAATTATTCCCCAATATAAGGTGATATCAACTGGCTTCCCAGCACCATCCTTGTCTAAAGAAATACTTGACCCCATGGGAGTTTTCATTGACGTGGTTGTTTCCATGCCATACTTCTTGATTATATCCTTGGTGAACTTAGACTGACTAATGAAAAGTCCATCTAAAGTTTTTTGAACTTGGAGACCAAAGAAAAGCATGAGTTCACCCATGCTACTCATCTCAAACTTGCCTTGCACTAGTTTGTCAAACCTAGTGCAAAGTGACTCATTAGTAGAACCAAATATAATGTCATCAACATATATCTGACTAAGATGGTCTTGCCTTTGACATCCCTTATGAAAAGTGTTTTCTCTACTCTCCCTCTTGAGAATTTATTCTCTAGAAGGAACTTAGACAGAGTCTCATACCAAGCCCTTGAGGATTATTTCAAACCATAGAGAGCTCTTAATAACAAATAGAAATGATTAGGTTTAGTATAATCAACAAAACCTGAGGGTTGCTCTACATATACTCTTTCTTTAAGATTACCATTTAGGAAGGCTGATTTCACATCCATTTGATAAACTTTGAATCATTTGTAGGCTGCATATGATAGGAAGAGTCTTATTCCCTCCAATCTAGCCACTGGTGCAAAGGTTTGATCAAAGTCTATCCACTCTTCTTGTCTATAACCCTTTGCAACCATTCTAGCTTTATTTCTGACTATAACACCATTCTCATCCAGTTTGTTTCTATATATCCATATGGTTCATATGATGTTAGAGTTATCTGGTCTAGGAACCAGCTTCTAGACATTGCATCTCTTGAACTGGTTCAATTCTTCCTTCATAGCACCTATCCAAAATAGATCCACATTAGCTTATTCAAATTTCTTTGGCTCTGTTTGGGATAGGAAACTTGAGTACATCACAATGTTATGATGTTTGCTTCTTGTGGTCACACCCTGTGCAACATCTCTTATAATCAATTCACTTGGATGATCCTTTAAATACCTGATTGCAACAGGTAAAGTGACTTCTTCTCCTGGAACACCTACATCATGCTAAGCTTCCTCTCCTTTTTGTTCCTATGCAAGAACTTACTAAACTATATTGACTCCATCTTGCATATTCTGACTTGCTGGAACAATATCATCTATAGTCAGCTCCTTTAGCTTTAAGTCTCCACCTGTTGTGCATGATGAACCTTGTTTATCATTATAAAATATTGAACTTTCATCAAATAAAATATGAACAGACTCTTCCACAACTTGATCCCTCCAGTTATAGAACCTATAGGTCATACTGTGGTCACTATAACCAACAAAAATGCAATCATAGGAATTATCAGCAAATTTGGATATGTATATTTTCCCGTTATTTAAGACATAACATCTACATCCAAAGATTCTAAAATAGGCTATGTTTGGTTTTCTGCCCTTCATAAGTTCATAAGGAGTTTTATTAAAATTTTTGTTGATTGAAGCTTTATTAAGAACATGACAAGCTGTATTAATAGCTTCAACCTAGAAGTATTCTAGAAGTGAAGAATCACTCAGCATAGTTCTTCCATCTTCAATGAGAGTCCTATTCTTCCTCTCAACAATCCCATTCTGCTGGGGTGTTCTTGGTGAGGAAAACTCTTGCCGAATCCCTAGTTCTTCACAAAAAATTTTCATATAATCTGATTGAAATTCAGTCCCATGATCACTTCTAATTATGAATATAGAGCTGTTCAATTCATTCTGAATTTGTTTGACAAAAGTCTTGAAGACATCAGGGGTTTCAGACTTCTTTCTTAAAAAGAAAACCCAAGTGAATATGGAATAGTGATCAATTATTATAAAAGTGTAAGCTCTCCTTCCTAAACGATGTACTGGCATAGGACAAAACAAGTCCATATGCAAGAGGTATAAACACCTCACAGAATCTTTACATTCAATACTTTTGAATGTAGCTTTAGTTTACTTGCTTTTTTGGCATGCTGAGCATATGCTCTCCTTTGACCATCTAATGTTAGGACCATTCCTAACAAGCTCTCAACTGAAAATTTTATCTATGGCCTTGTAGTTCAAATGAGCAATCCTTTTGTGCCATTTGACACACTGTGAGGCTTTCTCATTTGCAACTAGATATAAGGGTGAGTCTGACTTTAAATAAAGAAAATTCAAACAATACACATTCCCACATTTAGTGTCTGTCAAGATGACCTCTTAGTGACTTGACTACTTTATTAGGCACTCATCTTTGTGGAAAGAAATGTCATAGCCAAGATCACAAAGTTGGCTTATGCTTATAAGGTTGTGTTGTAACCCTTCCACATAAGCTATTTTGGTGAGAGTTACTAAGTCATTTGTGATCTTACCATAACCTTTGGTTATTCCTTTGTCATCTCCACCAAAGATCACATTTGGTCCATTCTCCATGGGAATAAATTCGCTTAGATTTCCTCTTATTCTAGTCATGTGTCTAGAACACCCACTATCCAAGTACCAGATAGGTCTATCTCTAGTGCTTGGACATTCCTGCAAAATAAGAATTTATTTTTCCTTAGGAACCTAAATTATTTTGGGTCATAGGTTCTTGTTAGTTGTGGTTCAATTGAAACCACCAGTAAACTTCTTAACTAGATATCCTTTCTGAATATGAGACACTGAGTAATTGAACCAACAGTCCAAGGCAAAGAGTCCTACCTTTCCACAATACTAGCATTCATATCTGTTGTACCTCCTCTTTGGAGGAACAGAAGATACTTTGTGCTCATATCTCTTAGTATAGGAATCAGCACACTTAACTATTATAATTTGACAGGGAGCAAACAAGTGATTTTGTATCTCAGTTGCAACTATCCTCCTTGGAGCAGGCACATTAGGAATTGCTTTCCTATTCACATATGAACTTGGTCCAACTAGTCAAGACTTTTGGATTCCTTTTCCTTTAGTCTGAATTACAGGCTGTGGAATGACTGGAGCTTTTGGTTCTGTCATCTTTTTGCCTCTTTTCTTATTGGGTTTATCATACCCAAGACCACTTCCAAGTATTCCTGAGAAGGTATCAATAATGGGCAATACAATTTTCGGCTTAGAAAATTATTGAACTAAACTTTTATCATTCAGGAGTTTAAGTTCCAGGTCTTGAGTTGTTGTATCTTTCTGCTTCAGTAATAATATTTGATCATCAATTATCTTAGTCAGCATTGCCAACTTAGAAATTTGAAGACCAATTTTTTGAGTATCTATCTTATGATGATGCTCAAACCCTTTTAGTTAGGCTATCTCTTCAACTTGTTCTTTCACAAGCTTTTTGCTATTCACTAGGGCTTCCAACATCTTTCCAAACTTGACTGTGAGCTGATGTAGTTCAGTCACAGAGATAGTCTTATGTGAATCAAACCTTGAGTCATATGAGTCTAGGTCATCCCCAGTCTCATATAAAGAAGTTTTAGTACTTGTTGAATTGTCATAGATTACCTGAGTATTCTGACAATCAAGAGCTTCTGTTTCTGGATCATCAGATAGTGCCATTAATTTAATCTCCATATATTTTTCATAATCACCATGGTGTGATGAAGTTGTGGAGCTTTTCCCTTTGTAAATAGCCTTTCTTATGAAGTCTTCTTCATAGGAGTATAGTCTAGCAATATCGTCTTCTGACTCAGTTGAGTCAGTATCACTATTAGATAGGGTCTTGGATTTCTTTGCCATCAGACCCTTCTCTGATTTCTTATTCTTATATAACTTTATTTCTTTTGACTTTTTGTTTTCCTTCCTTTTTACTGGACAGTCAGCTATGACATGCCCAGGCCTGTTACAGCAAAAGTATATAATGTCAGTCTTAGATTGTTTGTTCTGATGAGAATCATACTTGACCATAGATTTGTCTCTGTGATAGTCTTTGCTTTTACTGGAGCTTTATCCAGAAGGTTACTTTTTATTCCATTGTTTCCTTCTTCTCAGCAATTTCTTGAATTGACTTGTAAATAATGCCAATTCTTCATCTGATAATTCTTCTGATGAAGAACAGACTCAAGTGCTATCTGTATCTTCATCCCTTCTGGGTGATGATGGGATTTCTCTTCTAGCTTTCCTGGATGTATCTGCTTTGAAGGCCACAGTTTTTGTTTGAGTTGAACTTCTGGCAGATTCTGCTTCAGCTTTTCTGGAGTTTAGCTGAAGCTCATGTGACGTAAGCTTCCCATACAAGTCTTGGGGTAGCATATTTCTTAGGTTCCCAATTTCTCTTATAGCACAAATCTTGATATCTCATTCTTTATTTAGGAATCTCAAAAACTTTTCATTCAGCTCATAATTTAAGAAAATTCTGCCATAGTTTCTTAGGTCATTTATAATTCTAAAGAATTTTTCATAGCATAGTTCTATAGAATCATTCTTTCCTTATTTAAAGGCTTCATACTGCTGTTTGACGAGAGATTTTTAGTCATCTCTCACTTCTGTTGTACCTTCCATGTATACTATGAGTGTATCCCATATCTCCTTGGATGTATTACATTGCACAAGATTCTGAAATGTTGAGTTGTGTATTGCACTGACTATTATATTTTGTGCCCTTTTATCCATGATGGCTAGTATTACCTCATCCTTTGTCATCTCTAACAGTTTCTTGGGGTTTTGCACATTTGTATCTAAGACTGATATCTTCATTAGTACATATGGTCCTTCTTGTACAGTGACAAAGATTCTTCGATCTGAGGCTTCTATGAACATCTTACTCTTTATTTTCATATAGCAAAGTTGTACTTAGTACAAATAGGCAGTTTCATATAACTGAGTTCTCTGTGAGATTCAGAACCCATAGATCTGATATTTTTCTAATACCCTTTGGATCTTTTTCAGACTATTAGTTCTTTCTTGTACAACCTCCCTCTGATACCACTTGAAAGTTACTCTTACGGGTAGACTATCACCTAGAGGGAGTGACTAGGTGACTGCTTTAAAATACTTTTGCAAATCTTTTGTCACTTAACAATTTCAACAGCTAGAGAATTAAGAACACAGCCCAATCAATAGAAATTCACAGCATACAACACACAAAGAATTTATATTGATTCCCTTTTCTAGGGTACATCCACTTTCCCCCTTCTTCCTCACTAGCAATGTGCTAGATGAGGTTATAGCTCCTCCTCTTTAACTCAGAACAGAAGATCTTACAGGCTCAGTATATGTTAAGAAACCTACACTCAGACCACCAGGTCCTACCTCAGAGATTCACCCAATCTCCTACCTCAAGTCCCTCTAGAACCATACCTCAACCTTTATAAAATAGGCTTATAACTAAGTGATTCACCCACAATAACCTACCTCAAGTCTCTTAGGAACCCTACCTCAGCCTTTATAGATTAAGCTTATAACTCAGAGTCAAGATCTCCTACCTACTCAGATCTTTAGGAGATCTTACAAAATAAACATGTAAAGATGAAAAATTACTTCTCAGAAAACTTGAAATCTGTAATCTAATATATCTGTTAACACAAATTTTTCAATTCAGCAGCAATGAATGTCTTCTTAATAGAATGGTTGGTTGAAAAGTTGCTTATCTGGATATTCTATCTTCTTGATGTTGATTGGCTTGATGACCTTGATAATAATTTAGAACAGATCCACCTTAATCTTCAGATCTACTTTGAGAAGGGATTTGAAGATTTTCTTGAAGACCTTCGTCTCTTCTTCCTCCTCGGGATTGGAATAAGAATGAGAATTTTCTATTTGCTTGAGTGCTTCTCTTTTTTTTGTGTAGACTACCCCTCTATTTATAGCCTTCATGGATGGGTATTTACTGAATGATGACATCAGCATCTATCATCATACTTCAAGCTCTCCTCCCGACAGTTTCAGTCGAAATAACTTATTCCTGTACTTGTTGTGACAGTTCTGACCCCTCTTCACACTTCTGTGATGACTCAGCACATTTTCTGAAACATAAGTGTCGAGATGTCCAAAGTGTGTCGACACTTGTGTTGAGACATCTTAGCAATCTCGACACAATTTTACTTGAAAGAATTTCTTGAAAGTTTCGAGACAATTGGCTTGTCTCGACACGAGCATTGTCTGTGTCGACATCTTTTAATTCTGCCTTGTGTCGATACTGTTGGATTGTCTTGACACAACTGTCTGCTTGATGTCGAGAAGTCTGTGTTTTAACCCTTCATTGTGTCGAGATAGTTGATTTGTCCCGACACAACTTTACTTAGTAAAATTTCAAGTCTTCTTTGTGTCGTGACAACAATATTATCTCGACACAACTGCTTTAACCCTTCATAGTGTCAAGTATGCCGACCTATCTTCAAGGTGTCGAGACAACTGACTTGTCTCGACACAGCTGTCTTGAATCTTCTCTGTGTCGAGTAAATTGGCTTGTCTCGTGACATCTTCTTTAAAGGTGTCGACACAGTTTAAGTGTGTCGACACTTTTGTACTTAGTCAAATTTCTATACCGCAAGATGTTGAATGTAGACTGTGCTGACTTGTCTCGACATGGCTACTACAAAGGTTTCGACACAGTTGAAGTGTGTTGACACTTTTGTACTTAGTAAACTTTTCTTCAAAAACAAGTTAGCTTCTTGTGTCCACCTGTCCAATTAATATGTAATCCTGGAAACATAAACTGAAATATCCATCAAATACAAATATGTGTACATCATTGAGTTGAAAGGGCTTCTTCAAATCAAGTACATTGTAACCAATGTACCCAACACTGAGAGTAGCAACCTAAGATCGTCACGCAATCCTTCGTAGAACTGATTGGTCTTGCGCTCCTCATCAATAAAAGTGGAGCCAGCATAACGGCCCAATCTCATGAACTCATGAAGGTAGTCGTCCATGCTACTGTAACCCTGAGTCAGTCTCTGGAACTGATTCTCCATAGCTATATTATGCGCTGACCGGATGAACCGTGCCAGAAATAGTCTTGAGAAGTCCTCCATAGGGATATCAAAAAGTTTTTGCCCAGCGAAGTGATGTAGCTCTAACTCCTCCCACCATAACCTTGCTTCACTATCTAAAAGGAAAGTGGCTATCATAACCATCTGCCACTCCTCAGTCTCGGTTGTTGACATGACTCTCTTCACACTAGAAAGGAAATCCTCATCTTGTATTGGGGTCTCAGTCCCCAAAAACACTGGTGGGTTAAAGCTCATCACATGCTTTAGCTGTTTCTCAGTTTTTCTCCTCTGCACTACGGGATCTATCGCAACTTGATCTGCCACTATAGGTTCCGCTACGCCAAGTGATACTTCACCTAACCTAGGAGGAGGAGGCTGCACTTGCCTCCCCGGTTGGGCATTGATCATGGTGAACACTACTTCCACTACCATTACGATGGTTTCAATAGAAGGAGGGGTCACAGGCGCGTCATTGGGAGCAATACTCTCCACAAAGTGTTTGTGTTATGACTTCTCTACACCACTTATAGTCACCTATAATCATGAAACACTCAATTAGGTTATTAATAATTGCCAAAAAGGGTAATCATAGGAACACGCAGGTTCCTCAAACATGTGTATTTTTCTTTCCTAAGTGGACATTCATGGGTTCTTTTATGTTATAACAGTAACACACATACATGTGCTCACCACCCCTTAAAAGAATTCGCCCATGAATTCAATTAAGGAAGACGGACAGAAGAGTCTGAAACCAACTTTGTAACACCCACATCCGTCACATAGCATGTAACAGAAGGGCCGGCCGGGGCCCGATGCCATATACTACGGATAGACCAAAGAGTTTCTAAATTTAAACCATCATCTAATAATGTGTATCCTAACACAGAGTGCATTCTAGAGGAAGTAATTTTAAGGTTATAAATAGAATCCTACAACAACATGAATGTCCACTACCACAACTAGAAATGTATAACAAATACATAAAGGATTCTTGGCCTTAAGTCCTTACAAGGTTTACTCAAATTATACTATCTTGTATACATCGGCACACTGGCCGGCAATACATGAGAAATAAATAAGCAAAACGGGCAATTTGATTTGGCCTTCAAGGGCCAGCTTAGCTATCCTTGACTTCAGCCCTCTATTTCTCGCTTGGCTCAGCAGCACCTGCAAGCAACATTCCACCACAATGGTGATAAATAAAATCAACGGACAGCATTAAGTGACCAAATTATAATGACCCCACCCCTCAATCGGGGTGGTGGTGCTCCTTCTCTGCAGAGATTAGTATAATCATATAATGTCAATAAAAACGTGCAACTTATGCGCCATTCTCCACAGACGTTGGCGCAAATGCCCAATGCCCCGTGCTCTAAGGGCACATACTTTGTGCACATGGCCATAAGGGTCGCACCACCATTCTCTATGACAGACAAAAATGTTTAGCTTTTAGTCTCACAAGGGCAAAGGCCAGAGACTATTCCTTAGTGCTACAACAAGTCATGTGCATTACACATTGACCATTCCAAGTCGACCGGCATAGGGGAGGGTACAGTTCAGCCATATCCCGTACTCAAATCGTCTGGCTCATTGGCCTGACGTAGTTCAGCATCCCCTTTCCCTTTTTCGCATGATCCATAACTCTATAAGGATCCTAGGCTAACACTCATGGCTACCAAAGCTGAGTAATTCAAACTAATGCTCCATAAAACTGGGGCCCAGGTCTTTAAGAGAGGCCATCACGGCCTCCATGTCTCACAAGACAGGACTCACAAAATAGCCTACAACTCTCCCAGAGAAGGCTTCAGCAAATGGCCATAAGTTTACCAAGAAACAGTCCTTAGCAAATAATACAACGCTCACTGGGAGCTACCCCCGATGGTAGCACTACCGCTGCGTGGTATAGGGATAGACTATCGATTCTTCACCCAAATCGGGTGGTTTCCTGGAGTTTACATCTGTTGGGTACATTGGAAAATGTGTACTAGATTTAGAGAAGCCACAAATTAGTCAATGATTTGCATCAATTTGTATTTGATAGGAGTTTGAGTTTCATTGTGCAGGTTTAAGTATTTGAAGGAAAATTTTCTAAGTATAAGTGTCGACACTTATGAATAAACTGTGTCGATACTCAAGAAACTTGTGTCGACACTCAGGCAAGTTGTGTTAACACACAGGAAAATTGTGTCGACACTCAGGGAAGTTGTGTCGACACCCAGAATTTGTGTCGACACTTCTAAAGAAGCTGTGTCGAAACTCAGAGCTTTGTTGACACCTAAAGAAGTAGTTGTGTCGACATCCAGAAATGTGTCGAAATCTGAAGAGGGACTTGTGTCGACACTTAAAACTGAAGCTATGTTGACATTCATGAGATATGTCGACACCTAAAGCAATTGTGTCGACACACAGGACTTGTATCGACACACCAACTCTCAAAAGGCTATGTCGAGTTCAGAAGTAATTGTGTCGACACACAGGACTTGTGTCGACACACACTCAACGCCATTTGACAAACACTCAACACCAACTGTTTGCAATTGAAATGTCGAGACAAGAAGCTGCTGTGTCGACACACAGGTTATGTCGACACATACAACATAAGCAGTGTCGAGAAGCAGAAGTATGACTGTGTCGACACTTGGAGTAATTGTGTCGACACCATGAAGACTTGTGTCGACACTTAGTCTATATATGTCGACACATGTGAAGCAGACTGCTGAGTTTTGTATGCTGTGTAAAAAAACATAGAAGAACCTGGTGACGTGACTGGTGACTTGACAGTTGTCATAACTAGCCGGTCAGACACCACTGTCAAAACTGTCAGAAGTTTGTTATGAACCGAATCAGCCGGTTACCATGAAGCAAGCTCTATATAAGAGACAGATCCGAAAAGACAAAAAATATATGAACAACAATGTGACGCATCAATAAGAAGAATTCTGACAGATCAAGGGCTATCTGCAAGAAATATTAAGAGTTCTATCTTAATTTAAGGAAGAAGTTAATTGAAGATCATCTTCATCAACAGAGAAGATGTAAGACCCCCCCCCCCTTTTTTTGAACACCGGGGTCTTAGCCCAGAATTGCCGCTTTGCGGTTGCACCGACTCACAGGAAGGCCGCCACTACAAAATGCCAATTCTGCCGGCCTTCTTCGATCACAAGGAGAGAGAAGTAAGTATACATAAAATGTAAATAGGTCCACAGAAACACACATATAAAATGAAATCACATCTAGTCCATTAGTAATATCAAATAGAAGTACTGCAAAGATCAGTTCAGAAGAAATATAAAGAAACGGGCTCGAGCCCGGTACATCAGAGTCCTCACTACAAATAACTCATCGCGGAAGCTATAAAAATACTCTTCACTCACGGAGCTGGTCGCAGGTGCACCGGTGCTAGACTGACCCACCTCCATGCGCACCGTACTCCGCAAGTGCTGGTCCCTGGACTGCTGGTCCCTGTCTCCCATCCGGAGCTCCTGTAATGTTGTGGTTCGAAAACCATTAGTCATAAAGACTAAGCCCTATCATCCCCTACCCCTCCTAACTTCCAATAATGAACTTGATTTAACTTACTACCAAAATTCCATCTCCCCAAGTTCATCAACCTCTCAAGTTCAGCTTCTGCAGTTTTACTAAACGCAGACCATCCTAAGCTATATGAGGTATTCAAGGGGTGGTACTCCAAATTGTATTCTGAATCTCCTATAATATTTACTGGAGGTCTATCATGACATAATTAGTCTAAATCCAGAAAAAAATAATTTTCCTAATTAATCTGATATTTATTTTATTTCCTCCAAAACTAAGCCATGGGTGATTTGAACATGAAGTACCCTTTTCAAGTATGATTAAAGCCCCATAAAATTATGATAAATACTAGGCAGTAATTTGACAGTAAATTCAAATCTCTCAGAAGTTTTACCAAATTTAAACCATTAATCCTTTATTGTGAACATTTCACCAATTAACCACTTAGAGAAGTAAATACTATAAATAAGCTTCTAAAAATTCCAAGGAAATTCAAGTTTAGTTGTCATACCTTAAAAGTAATACTGACAAGGTTTCCAAATTTTTCAGTGAGTATTAACCTCAAAATATAATTTAGAAATATAACCCTCTTTCTTAACTTAACAAAGCAACCACTGCAAATAATCATCTAAAAATTATGAATTAATTTACACATCAATGTGTTGACCTCATAACTCTATTGATCGACTTACAAAAAAAATTTCAACAATATATACTCTCTCAATCAATTATTGAATAGAATTGCATTACTAAAAGCCTGTAAAGTAAGTACTAAAAATAAACCTCAAAAAATTATAATAAAATTCCAGTGTGATTACATTAGGCTAAAACACTCTCTGCCAAAATTTCATGGAGATCAAGTAACCGCAAGGATCATCATAGATAAAAGCCTATTGGGGCAAATTCATGAATTATGTGATAAGGACTTGAAGTGCTATCTCATAAATTACAAAATAAATACCAGAGGATTTGGGCTATCCTAGCATCCACTCTACCAAATTTTAAGCTTTTACAAGGGCATTTGACCACATGCCCTTCACAAGCCACCAAGGTCCATCCTTAGGGTTTGGCCTTGGTTCCTAGGGAAAATTTACCCCAATCCACCTCAAACTCCATGAGGGGGTGCTAGAGAGCATTCTAAGTCAGTGGTCAAAATCTCATCCTCTGTTGAGGTTATCTGACCATTCAAGTCTCAAAGTGAACTTTTGACCTAAGACCCCTAATTAGGGCAAAACTTAGGTTTGTTCATTTCCAATCTAAAACATCTCCAAATGAGATTAAAAATTTTACAGAAACTTATGATAAACCCAGGGACCACTCACCAAAATTTGGGAGGGTTTGGAAGTCATTAAGCCATCTAATTAATTTACCCTATGATTATTAAAGTTTTCTAAAAACTTTAGGAAACCATTCTCCAAAAATTTCAATTTTTGGACAGGCCCTAGGTATAGCTAGGGTAGGATCCCTGCCGAAATTTAAGATCATTTGGTCAAAGTATGAAGGGTGGGCACACCTTTTGGTCTCTGCCTAGCTATAGGTCTAGATCCCACCAAGAGAGGTGCCCTGGTCAAACCAGGGCACCAAATTGACCCAAATCAATTTTAAAATATAGTACACCCATATGGCTACAAATTACTTGTTGACCATTTCTTCATATGAAGCCTCTAGGTATTTTTCATAATTTATCTAAGGTGGCTGTTATTTTAATGCAGAAAATTCACATAAAGAAAAGGATTAATTAAATAACACAGATCTTGAAGCAAGATCTAAGGGCCCTGCCATTGTCTTCTTCCTCCAGCCAAAGGCCACGATTTGCCCGACCTAGAGCTACTTACAAGCACAGCCGCCGACCGTCCAGCCTCCTCTGTGGCCGGCCACCGCCACCACCACCTCCGTTGAGGTGGTGGTTATCGCCAGGCGACGACACGGCCGCCGCAGGGGCTTTTCCGGCGAGCCCGAGAATGCAGATTTCATGGAAAATCCATGAAAATCAAAACTCCAATCGGGCTCAATTGAGCCGGATTCTCAACCCTATTGAATCCTAAGATCTATCCGCAGAAGAAGAGGGAGGGGAGGACCTTGTTCGCGGGCTTGAGGCGTGCAGACCGTCGGGATGCCATTCGTGCGGTGGTGGCATCGCCAGAATTCTCAATAGCACAGTGGGAGGCTCGAAAACTTCAAGTAGAGGCTGGGAAAACCTCCTCTTGGCCCTCTTAGGGTGTTTAAAAGCTTGTTCAAGGAGGGGGAACGGCCAAAACTTCAATGGCCATTATTGGTCCATTAAAGCTTGGGTCGGCCATGGTGGAGGGGGGATGAAACGGCTCAATCCAGCCAAGCTAACGGCTGGAAACTCATCCTCTTCCCTAGAGGAGTTGGATCTAGCCGTAAAAGGGGGAGAGGGAAAAGCCACGACATCAAATGTCATTGATGGCCATGAAGGCAGGCTCTCGGCCATGGCCGTAACCGTCCTATTTGCAAAACCGTCGGTCCACGTGTCAAGCTCTACTGGTCAACTTAATTTAAGTAAGACTTATTAGGTCTTAATAGGAGAAAACGGCCCACTCTCTAGACCGGCCCGGTTCAGCTGAACCAGCACCCAGCCAAAACAAATCTGCCAGGAAACACTAAGTAAAATGGCGTTGAGTGAGCTCTGCTCACTCAATGCCATCCTTACTACGGTGTTGAGTGAACTCTGCTCACTCAACGTCGTCCCAGATACGGCGTTGAGTGAGCTCTGCTCACTCAATGCCATCCAGAATGGCCTCCCAGACTATGGCATTGAGTGAGCTCAGCTCACTCAATGCCATCCGGATTTTGGCGTTAAGTGAGCTTTGCTCACTCAACGCCATCCAGAATATTCCCTTTTAAACAATGGCATTGAGTGGGCTTAACTCACTCAATGCCGTCCAGATTATGGCATTGAGTGAGCTCTGCTCGCTCAACGCCATCCAAACAACACCAAATGGAGTTGAGTGCGGTCAGTGCACTCAACGTCATTCAACTTATGGCGTTAAGTGCACTCAACGCACTCAACGCCATCCCGCCTGACAGATTACGGCGTTGAGTGAGCTAAGCTCACTCAACGCCATCCAGTCTACAATGTTGAGTGAGCTCAGCTCACTCAACGCCAACCAGACAACACCAGATGGCGTTGAGTGCAGTCAGTGCACTCAACTCCATTCAACTTATGGCGTTGAGTGCACTCAATACACTCAACGCCATCCCGTCTGAAGGATGGCGTTGAGTGAAGTCAGTGCACTCAACGCCATTCTTCCTGAAAGATGGCGTTGAGTGTAGCCAGTGCACTCAACGCCATTCTCCTTATAGCGTTGAGTGCACTCAACGCACTCAACTCCATCCTGCCTGAAAGATGGCGTTGAGTGCAGTCAGTGCACTCAACGCAATTCTGCTTATGGCATTGAGTGCACTCGACACACTCAATGCCCGAGTCCTAAACTTATTTTAAGCAATTTGACCAACTATTTGCAGACCAAGGTTATTTTCACCTTTCTTCCTAAGCTCCCTTGGTCTTTTGGATTTCCTAGGGTTTTGTTGTGACCTAGTCATGGCAAAACCACCCCCGAGGGGTCTAGCCGGAAATGGGATGTTACAAATCTCAATAAACAAAACAAAAATTTCGTCCCCGAAATCAAGGTTAAGCCTACGGGGGCTCCAATTGGGAAAAAGAAGCTTGTAACATCCCATGAAAGTCGAAAGATTTACTTCTCTATGCCACGTTTGCTATGTGAGGTTTGAAGGTGATAGTTAAATCTAAGACTAATTCGTCCAATTGACAAGGCATATACCCCAATAAACAAAAGATTAGCCCATATTCTAGAAATTTCAGTCCTATTGGTTTTAAAACAGGAAAGCAAATTGATTGTCCGGAGGGGTTGTGAGGTATACCTGACTGAAAAAGTTTCGGATACTTCTATCGCATCAAGTCCTTTGGCTCCCATGTATGCTCCTCCTGCCCATGATTGTTCCGCAGAACCTTGACTAACGGAACCTTCTTCCATCGCAAGACCCGCACTGCCGTGTCATCGATCCCGATAGGCTCCAAGTTGAGTGACTGATCCGAGGCCACCGGGCCATCTGCCGAGGAAATTAGCTGCTCATGGCGTAGCAGAGCCTTCCGTAGTCAAGAGACGTGGAAGACGTCATGCAGTCCCGCTAACTTAGGCGGTAGCTCCAGTTCTTAAGCCAAGGGGCCAATCCGCTCCAGGATCCTATAAGGCCCCATATATCTCAGAATTAGCTTCTTCCGCCCGCGAACCTGCGAGACTCCGTGCATCGGCCGTATCTTCAAGAAAACCCGGTCTCCCACCTAGAACTCCACCTGACGATGCCTCGCAACGTAGTATTTGGCCTGCCTGCTCTAGGCTTCCAACATCCTGTCTCGGATCAATCTAATCTTAGCAACCGTATCCCATACAAACTCCGAGCCCAGTGCCCGCGGATCCTCATCCTTAACACATGATAGTGGGATCCTGCACCTCCTTCCATACAACGCCTCGTATGGAGCCATGCCTATGCTAGACTGATGGGCGTTGTTGTATGAAAACTCGACCAGTGGCAACAATCTCTCACAAGGCTCGCCGCAGTCCAAAATACACAAGCGCAGAAGATCTTCCAGTGTACGGTTGGTGCGCTCCGTCTGCCCGTCAGTCTGAGGGTGAAAAGCTGTGCTAAATGTCAACCGAGAACCCAGATGGGCCTGGACAGACCTCCATTCCCTGGATGTAAACCGCCCATCCCGATCCAAAACGATAGTCTTGGGCACCCAATGATAACGCACAAACTTATCAATGAACCTTCGTACTAATACACTAACCGGAGTGTCCTTCGCCACTAGAATGAATCTGGCCACCTTTGTTAGCCTGTCCACTATCACCAAGATCGAGTCATTCCCCGCACGGGATCGAGGTAGCCCACGTATGAAGTCTATGGCTACATCCTCAAATTTCAACTCTGGCACCGGAAGTGGCTGCAGCAAGCCTGTCGGGTTTCTACATTCTGCCTTTACGAGTTGGCAGACCTCACAATGTTTCACAAAGTACATAATGTCCCTCTTCATACCCGGCCAGTACATCGTCCTCTTCAAATCTTTTACCATCTTCGTGATCCCCGGGTGTACCGAGTATCGGCTGTAGTAAGCTTCCATCATAATGTCCTCCCGGATCTGTCCTCCTGCCGGTATTTAGACCCTGCCTCTAAAACACAGGAGACCATCCCTCAAAGAGTAATCTCCAGTTGTGCCTTCCTCAAAGGCTCGGAATATCGGCACAGCTCTCAAATCCAGCTTCTGCCCATCTATAATGCGGTCTTGAATATCATCAGTAGTGACAATCGACCCCAGGTACTCCATGTATAACTCTGGGTCATCCTCGGACACTAGTGATATCTGCATCTCCTCGAATGATTTAACCAAATCCAAGTCCATCAACTGCGAGCCTACTCCTGACGTACTCGCTCTCCGACTCAAAGCGTCTGCGACCACGTTTGCCTTCCCTGGATGGTAGTGCATGGTATACTGGTAGTCCTACATACCAGTATACCCAGCATCTCTGCCTAATATTTAACTCCTTCTGGGTGTCGACGTACTTCAGGTTCTTGTAGTCAGAGAAGATATCGCAGTGAATTCCGTAAAGGTAGTGTCGTCAGATCTTAAGAGCAAAAACAATTGCCCCCATCTCCAAATCGTGCACGGGGTAGTTCTGCTCGTGCTGCTTTAACTGACGGGAGGCATAGGCTATTACGTGCCCGTTCTACATCAGAACAACACCCATCCCTTGATAGGAAGCATCTATGTACACCTAGAATCCTCCCTTCCCTGACGGAAGAGCAAGGATGGGAGCCGAGGTAAGACGATCCTTTATCTCCTGAAAAGCAGATTCGCATCGTGGTGTCCAAATAAAAGGGGACTCCTTCTTCGTCAGAGACGTAAGAGGGAGGGCAATCTGAGAGAACCCATTTACGAACTTCCGATAATAACTGGAAAGTCCTAAAAAACTTCGAACATCCGAGGCCAACTTTAGTGGTGACCAATCCCGTACTGCCTGGACCTTCGTCGGATCCACTGCCAGACCTGCTCCACTGATGACATGGCCCAGAAAGGCCCCCTCCTTTAGCCAAAACTAGCACTTGCTGAACTTGGCATACATCTTATGCTCCCGCAGCTTCTCCAAAGTTAAGGCCAGATGCCTTGCGTGCTCCTCCTCCATCCTTGAATATATAAGGATGTCATCGATGAATACGATAACAAAGACATCCAGATACTCTTCGAACACCCGATTCATCAAGATCATAAATGCGTAGGGTGCGTTCGTGAGACCGAAAGGCATCACGGTGAACTCGTACAAACCATATCTGCTGCTGAAGGCCGTCTTCGGGATGTCCTCCTCCTGAATGCGAAGCTGGTAGTACCCCGACCTTAGATCCAGCTTTGAGAACCAATGGGCTCCCTCCAGCTGGTCAAATAGCTTGTCTATCCTTGGCAAGGGATAAGTATTTCGGACCGTCAACCTGTTCAGGGCCCGGTAATCTATACACAGTCGAAGAGTTCCATCCTTCTTCTTGACGAATAATACCGGATCTCCCCATGGTGAAGAGCTAGGCCGAACGAACCCGGCCTCCACTAACTCCTGAAGCTGGCTTCGAAATTCCACCAACTCCTTCAGGACCATTCAATAGGGAGCTCTGGATACCGGCTTAGCCCCCGGTACGAGCTGAATCTAGAAGTCCTTCTCTTGATGCGGGGGTAGCCCTGGTAGCTTCTCCAGAAATACGTCGGGGAAGTCTCGCACTACTAGAATATCTAAAATGGAGTCCTTGGCCACGACCGCCTCAAAAAGGACCTGATAAACCTCTTCCCCCTGCAGATGGGCCTTAACGGCCTGCACAGAAGATAATAAGGTGTGGGGTGCTGGTATAATACCTTCGATGACAATGAAGGAGTCTTCGTGCCTCACGGTGATCCTCTTCGCCACGCAGTTTATCTGGGCATGGTTACAGCACACCCAAGTCATGCCCAGGATCAGATCATAATCTGGAATCTTCAGAATCATCGCTGGTGCCTCGAACGCCTTCCCGCCGATCTCCGCTTCCATATTGCAATGAGCAGATGTCATTATCTCTGATCCATCGGGTAGGCACACCCTCATCAACTTCCCAGTAAATGTCTCCACACCTGCCAGTCCTTTCACGAAATCCTCTGACACGAACGAGTGTGAAGCACCAGTGTCAAAGAGAGTGTGAGCGGGCTTGCCGCTAACGAAGACTATGCCTGTGGTAATTAAGTGTCTTTGTATTCTTGTTGCAGTTGTCTTCTCTTAATTTCTAACAAGGTTATGTCTAGAAAACTAGTTCATATGAAGAAAAACTTAAAAGTACTGCCATACCTGCGATAACCTACTCCGGATTCCGGGGCTGTGTCAGGTCTAGAGTATACACCTGCTCCCTCTCTGGCATGTGGCCTCGATCCTGAAATCCTCATCCTCGATCATGTCCCCTTCCACTAAACTATTGGGGAGGTGGAGCACCCTTATGTGCTGGTTGGGGTGCTCACCTCATAGGGCAGTTCCTCTTAATATGCCCCAGTTGATTGCACTGAAAGCATACCAGTGCTTGCTCTGCTGTCCTTGGCATCTCCAGCATTTGTAAAGGCTGGGGAGCCAATACCCCCTGACTCCTCTTCTCCTGCCCAAACTCCTTACGAGGTTTATCCCCGTTCCTTCTCTCCCTAATAACCTGGCCTCGAGGACGGTCTCTACGACCTCCAATCACTATATCATCAGCCGGTCTCTTCTGGCTCTTAATTGTAAGCTTATCTACTTCTCTCTTCTAAGCCATCTCCAGAATCCTGGCCAAACTCCCCTCTGAGACAAAGAGGAGGGCATGTCTCATGTCATCTTGCAGCCCCTTGTAAAACCTCCGGGCATAGCCAGCGTCGTCCAACTGATAAGCGTCCGCATAGTGGGCCAGGTGAGTGAACTCCTGATAATACTCCACCACAGTCCTGTTCCCCTGCCTCAGCCGCAGGAACCTATCCTCCAGCTCGTCCCTCGCCAACTGAGGTACGAAATGTTCCAAGAGCGCTGCTCTGAACTCCTCCCAAGTAATATCTGCGTAATCCATACTCGCAAAGGTGGTGTCAAGCTGTGACTTCCACCACCTCTTTCCATGTGACTCTTGGCAAGAGACCGTCAAAGCAACTGCCTCCTCAGTGGGGCATCGGATCCCCACAAGCATCTCGTAAATGGTATCTAACCACTCCTCAGTGCGTACTGCCGATTCCGTCCCCAGGAAGGATGGAGGGGAAAGTCCCCGGAAGATGCTCATCCAATTGGCCCCAGGGTTTGGCTGTGGAGCCAGGGCTTGCTGAGCTTTGAAGGCCTCCAGAATGGCCATCAGTGTTTGCCCCATCTCCGTATGCTGGAACGGAGCTGGAGCCGGCAGAGGCGGGACCACATTCGGAGCCTGAGGGGTCCCCTGCTGTGATGCTGGGTTCGTCACAGGCTACAAGGAAGAATTCCATTTGTTAGAGAGCGAATGAATGGAATTTAAGAAGGGGTAGGATTGAATTTCACATGTGATTTCCCTTATGGGCACACCACTGCTTTTGCTGCTAGTTTGTCCGCAAACTAATCTCGCACGGGGGTGGCCCAAGGTTTTGTGGACTACTTCTCTTCCGATCGAGGTCTGCTCTGATACCACTTGTAAGCCCCCCTCCCCCTTTTTTTATTGAACACCGGGGTCTTAGCCCAGAATTGCCGCTTTGCGGGGGTACCGACTCACGGGAAGGCCGCCACTACAAAACGCCAATTCTACCGGCCTTCTTCGATCACAAGGAGAGAGAAGTAAGTATACATAAAATGTAAATAGGTCCAAAGAAACACACATATAAAATGAATTCACATCCAGTCCATCAGTAATATCAAATAGAAGTACTGCAAAGATCAGTTCAGAAGAAATATAAAGAAACGGGATCGAGCCCGGTACATCAGAGTCCTCACAATAAATCACTCATCGTGGAAGCTATAAAAATACTAATCACTCACGGAGCTGGTCGCAGGTGCACCAGTGCTAGACTGGCCTAAAAGTCACACTAGTGTCAACTACCTTCACCTATGGGGGGGGATAGGTGTCTTGCACAGTCTTTTAGCGAATTAATATTATACCTGCACAATTAAACAAAACAACACAATACAAAAATACGCAGGCAGTTATAGTGGTTCCCCGATTTGGGTACGTCCACTTTCCCCCTTCGACCTATCTCCCAATAAGGGACGACTCAGTCACTTCACCAACAGGTTTGAAATCCAATCCTCACACTAATGGAAGGAACCCTTCCACCTGAAGGAGTCACAACTCCTCCACCACGGGTTGCACTCAACCCTTATAACGCGGAACCAACGTTTCTTTACAACAAAAGAAAAATTAGAATGTATAAAATACAAACTACTTATGGAGTGCTTGATGTCCCTCTTCGTTCGATGACAAGTTCTTTAAGAAGACGAAGAGTCCACGACCTTAGCTCTCACTTAGAGAGGATCTCCCCGAAATCGGCGGCGACAAGAAGTGCAGCGGCGGTGCTTTCGGGATCGGCAACGGCAAGGTTTGCGTCGACGAGCTTTATAGATCCAACCTTCGTAGCAAAGCTAGTAAGGTATACCAACGATCTTACTTGGATCGATCGTCTCAGTCGATTCAGAAGGGGAAGGTATTCCCGTTCAACAAATAAAGAGACAAAGGATCTCAAGATAGACACGTGAGACGCATTGCTTGGCTGAGCTTCTGTCGTCGGGAGATCAGAAGGAACCCACGATCGGCGGAGGCGACAACTTGAGGCTCGGAGACGGAGGCGGAAGAGAAGACATGATCCGCTAGGTCAAATCCGGCGGCTCTTTCTTTTCGTATGTATCGATTCTTTGTGATGTTCGAAAACAAAACAGTACTTATACAGTAGGTCATATATTATGACCGTTGTGGGCTCCACCAGTAGAAACCCTTAGTCCGTTTCAAAATAGCACGTGTATACTTGGTCCGGTCCAGCGAGCAGCAGAAATTCGCCTAAGGCAAATTCGGTGGGAATCATTGGTGATTCTCGATGAATTGACGAGAATCACTAATGATTCCAGTTGAATTCTACTTAGAAGAATTCTTAGCTGAAATGCTTGCCAGTCGGAAAGAATCGGTGAGAGTCATCATCCATTCTCGATGAATCATCGAGAATGCAGAGTCATTCTCGACGATTCTGACTTGGCAGATTCCTTGAAGGTGTTGACTCAGCGTGGTGATTCTCGCCGATTCTGACTTAGCAGATTCCTTGAAGGCGTTGAGTCAGCCGGATGCATTCGGCGAGAATCAGCTAATGATTCTCGACGATTCGGCGAGAATCACTAGTGATTCTCATCGAATCGGCAAGAATCACTTAGTGATTCTCGTCGAATCATACTTAGACGAATTTTCGTCTATCTTCCCGTGAGCTGGTCTTTGACCCATCCTTGCTCCTCTTCAGCTCTAGCTTTATCTCAACCCTGTGCTTGGAAGTAAGTACACTCCAATAGAGACACACGTAGGCCAACACACTGATCTGCTCAACGAAGGATTACGTTGCGCAGACCCGTGTATATTGACTCACTGCACCCTGACATTGGTGTGTACTTAGCGTGAAATAACTGCAAGCACAACTTGAAGACAAATGATCAAATACAATGTCAATTCACCTTAGCTGGTCCAGGGGCTTCTTCAAATCAGGTACATTGTGGATACAATACCCAACAATCTCCCCCTATTTGAAGAAGCCTAAACCCTACAAGCTAAGGTGAATATTGTTGAGGTAATTTTAACTAGGATTGTCATTGTTGTACTTCTTGTTTTTATTTTTTAATAACTATATCATTTATTTTCAGGAAAAAGAATATGAACAAGTGTTATGTTAAAACTTGGAAAGAAGATGATGAGAATCTATTTGCTTCAAACAAATGGTACCGTGAAGGGTACACATCTCCAAGTAGAAAGAAACTTTTCTACTAACCAAAATCACTTTATGTTTTTTTTAAAATGTGGTTCTTCTTATGAATGACTTTATTGCTTCTAACAACATTAGAAAGACAATGTGTGGTTTGATGGTATGAGCACAATAGTTCATGTTTTTTTTATTATTCAAATGTTTAAGTTGGAATATGTCCTTTTATGTTGATGGTGTGTAATGATATGATCAAGTCTATGTTAAACATGATGTAGGGTATCTAAGCATTGTTTTGAAAATGATTACATGATGAGAAAGATAATTCATATCATGAAAGGTTATCACATGTAACACTATAATTGTTAACTTAATGCCTAAGTATTTCTCTTGTCAAACATTACTTTTTGTGAAATATTTTGTAAGGTCTTTTATGAGTTTTATTAAGGTTTGTTTTTTTTAAATAATCTCAATTATTTTTCAAAATTAAAACCAGCCATTTTATTTAATAAAAACTATTTTTAAATAGGGCCGGATCTCTTGCTAAACTATGGCGGTTTCTTTTTTTAAAAAGAAATAAAAAACGAAATGGTAGCACCCCTTGATGAAAGGTTGCGGTTTTTGAATAACTAACACTTTATAAATGCTATTGTGATGATTTGAGAAGTGCTTCAAGCCGTGTGTTCTAAAAATAGAAAGAGAGAAAGAATTCCGTGAAGGTGAAGAAGGAAAAACCGTGAAGAACATTGTTGCCAAGACCAATGTCTTCGGTTTTGTTCTCTTGAGGGCAATCTCAAAGGAATAAAGAATCAAGTCCATGACTTGATTGAAGAAAGGAGAAAGCCGAGCACTTGGATCTCAGATCCAAAACACTTGCATAAGAAGTGGAAGGTTCGGCCATTGAAAATTCTTGTTAAAGAAAACCGTGAAGAGGCTTCAAGTTGGATGAGAAGGTTTGATGAGAATTAAGTCTTCATCCCTTCAAATATTGAGAAGAAAACTAAGGTAGTTGTTTGTTTAAAACTACTACAAAGCATCTTCTTTGTTGTGGACAATTAAGGTTTCAAACCTTAAGTAATTCCTCCACAAGTTTTAGAGAGACAAATAAAGAAATTGTCACACAAATTCTTTATTTGCTCAAAGTTTAAATTCAACTTCAATTCTACTTCTATTAGCATCTTGTCTTTTTAAATTTTATTAAGGTTGTTATAATGATATTTAATCATATGTATCTTGTGATAATGAAGATTTTTATTTAGATAAATTTATAAAAGAAATTCTGTGATTTGTTGAGTTAATTTATTATGAAAAATTTGAAATTCAAATTGTTATATGTATGTTAACTTCCTTTATGTATTATCATTAGCACTCAATATTAACAATTGGTATCAGAGGGAAGGGCCCATATTATAATCTTTACCGATTAGGGTCATAAGTTTCTTTAAAAAAATGATGACTAATGAAGGAGGTGCCATGAATAGAGCTCCATTGTTCAATGGAAAAGATTATAATTATTGGAAGAAAAGAATGGAAATTTATATTAAATCATTAGGAATTGATGTCTGGGATTTTATAGAAAATGAGTATGTGCAAACTGCTGGAATAAATATCCTTGAAGATCAAAATGAAATAAGAAGGATAAATAAAAATAATAAAGCAATGCAAGCTTTAATGTCTGGCTTAACTGATTCAGAATTAGTTAAAGTTATGAACTGTTCTACTGCTCAAAGTATATGGCTAAAACTTCAAAATTTATATGAAGGAGATAGCAAAATAAAAGAGGCAAAATTACAAACTTACAGGTGTAGATTTGAATCAATAAAAATGGAAAATGATGAAAGAATAGAAAATTTCATGCAAAGAACAAATGAAATCGTAAATTCTATTCGAGGTCTAGGTGAAATTCTAAATGATGCAACAATTATAAAGAAAATATTAAGATCATTACCACAAAAATTTAATTCCAAGGTCTCTGCAATTGAAGAGGCTAAGGACCTAAACCAGTTATCCTTTGATGAGTTACTTGGATCATTAGTGGCCTATGAAATGAGGACAATGGACATTAATAAAGAACATGAAAAACAACTCGCTTTCAAAACCGAGCTTGCTAAGAACAAAAATAAAGTTGAACATTCAAACTTTGGAAAGAAAAATAACTCTAGATATAATAAGTTTGATAAACCCAAGTTAATAGGAAACTGTTACACTTGCGGAAAACCAGGTCACTATTCAGTGGATTGCTATCACAACAAAAACAAAAACAAAGGAAACACTGAAAGTAAAAATGATAAATATAGCAATGGAAAAATGAAGTTCTACAATCAAAATAAATCAAATTTTGTTAATGAGGAAATTGATAGTAGTGAGGATGAAAATGAAGCTAATAATGACAAGAAAAAACATTCTTTTACATTCATGGCAAAGACTAGTTTTATTGAATCTCCTGACGATGACTTAGAAGATAAAAGTGATTTAGAAAAAGAACTAATAGCTTCACTAAAAAGGGTAAGAGAACAAGAAGAGTTAATTGAATCACTTGAATTATCTCTAGAAAATACTCAAACATGGAGTCAAAGCATCACCTTAAATCACATTGAAAATCATGTAGAGAGATCAATGACTATGATTAGTGATCTAAAAGAAGAAATTCTCTTGTTAAAACCCGAAATTAAAAATAAACATTATAAAGTTTCATCCTTATCTGATACTTGTTCCTTTGTTGATGCAGGAGACCAAATGGAAGAGAAAATGAAAAACATATCTGAAAACCTTCATGAAATGAAATTAAATTCAGTAACCAATAATGAATTAACTGACAGTGATGAGTTTTTTGAAGCTACTGATTTAGTGAATAACATAAATCAACTAATGAGAGACAGGGACATTGATAGAAAGCAAATTCAAGAATTAACACTGCAGGTTCAAAAACTCAAGGATGATCTTCAAAGGTTGTTCAAGTTTGAAGACTCCACAAACAAGCTGAATAGTCTCATATCCATGCAAAGATCTACACATGATAAGAGTGGATTAGGCTATCATACAGGAGAATCATCAGAAGGAACAGAGAAGGGTGAAAATCAAATGAATTTCAAAGTCAAAGGTGCTGGAACTCTCATGCCAAAAAGGTATACGTGTCAACCACTCTCCAATAAAATTTGTTATATCTGTAATTATTATGGTCATGAATCTATTAACTGCAATTTTTATAATTATTCATCTTTATCATCTTTTAGCACTGTTAATAGTTGTTCTTACTGCAAAAAATATGGTCACACTATAAGAATCTGCAATAAGTTAAACCCTCAAATGTTTTTGAAAACAATAATGGAATCTATCATTGCTATGTTGTTCAATCTGCCCTAAAAGCATTAAAAGAAAGTAGATCCAATAAATGGATAATTGACAGTGGTTGCACTAGTCATATGACAGGAGAATTAAAGAAAATTAAAAATCTAGAAAACTATCTAGGAGGCACAGTTAAATTTGGAAATGATCAAGGAGCAGAAATTAAAGGAAAAGGTGAAGTCTCACTTGTTAATGGTAAATTAAAAAATGTCTTATTTGTAGAAGGATTAAAACATAATCTGCTAAGTGTAAGTCAAATTTGTGATCAAGATTATGAAGTAACATTCAATTAAGAAGGTGTAAAAGTTTATGACAAAAATGGCAATGTTGTGGCTTTAGGAAAAAGAAACAAAGAAAATCTATACATCATGAGTGATTCCATCAATCCAAAATGTATGATAACTCAAGAAGAAAATGACTGGTTATGGCATAAGAGAATGTGCCATATTAGTTTTGACAATTTAGTAAAATTATATCAATGTCAAGCTGTTCGTGACATTCCTAAAATAAAAAAACCAGTAAATCCTATCTGTGATTCTTGTATGAAAGGAAAAATGGTTAGAGTTAAACATCCTAGCAAAGAAATTAATACCTCTAAACTACTAGATCTCATTCACATGGATCTGTGTGGCCCTTTTAGGACAGAGGGGTATAATGGTGAGAGATATTTCATGACAATGATAGATGACTACACAAGGTTAACATGTATCACTCTTTTATGGAGCAAAGATGAGGCATTCAAAAGCTTTTATGATTATAAAATTCATTGAGAAAAACAATCAGGAAAGAGCATAAAAAGTATAAGAACAGATAGGGGTGGGGAATTTATATCAAAAGAATTCAAAGACTTCTGTATTGATAATGGAATTAATAAACAATTAACTGAAGCTAGAACACCACAACAAAATGGTATTGCGGAACGAAAAAATAGAACTATTCAAGAAATGATTAGGACTATACTTAAGGAAAGTAAGCTAAGTGATACCTTCTGGACCTTTGCAGTTCAAACAGCTGTTCATATAATGAACAGGTGCTTATTAAAACATGATTCTCAAAAAACACCATATGAATTGTGGTATAATAAAAAACCTTCAGTTAAATATCTAAAGGTTTTTGGAAGCAAATGTTGGGTTAAGAAGAAAGAAGCTGATCTAGGAAAGTTAGATAACAGAAGTGATGAAGCTATATTTATTGGATACTCTTTGGCCAGTAAAGGGTATAGATGTCTCTTAAAAGAAAGTCAAAAAATTGTTGAAAGCTCGGATGTTAAATTTGAAGAATCTAATTTCAGACAAGTAAAAGTAGATTCTGAAAAAGATGATGACCTAATAGTAAATGAACAAATTGAAATTAAACCTGAACTAGATAATTCTGATTCATCTAGTGATGCATCCTTAAACTCAAATGTGGATGAAAACACAGAAATAATTCCAAGAAAAATCAAAACATGCCACAAAAACCATCCTGAAAGTCAAATTATTGGAAACCCAAGTCAAGGGGTCACTACAAGAAGAAATTCACCAAGAATACTATATTCCATGATAGCCATAGATGAACCAAAAACTGTAAAAGATGCTCTTGCTAATGAATCTTGGCTACATGCTATGACTGAAGAAATTTATCAAATTCTAAAAAATAACACTTGGGAACTTGTAGAAAGACCTAAAAATAAAAATATTATTGGTTCAAAATGGGTGTTTAGAAATAAGCTAAATGAAAAAGGTGATGTCATTCGAAATAAAGCTAGACTAGTATATAAAGGATATTCCCAAATAGAAGGTATAGACTATGAGGAAACTTTTGCTCCTGTCGCAAGAATGGAGTCAATAAGAATGTTTCTTTCAATGTCCATAAACTTAAACTTTAAAAATTTTCAAATGGACGTAAAATCGGCCTTCTTAAATGGCTACCTAGAAGAAGAGGTTTACATGGAGCAACCCGAAGGATTTGTTGAACACACAAATCCCTCACATGTATGCAAATTAAAGAAGGCATTGTATGGATTAAAGCAAGCTCCTCGTGCCTGGTATGAACGGTTAGATGATTTTTTACACAAAGCTAATTTTGTAAAAAGTCAATTGAACAATACCTTATATATCAAACACACTAAAGATAATCTAATATTTGTTCTCATATATGTTGATGATATATTATTGGGTTCAAAAGACTTAGCCTCATGCAATGACTTTGTGAAAGAAATGAAAAATACTTTTGAAATGTCAATGATAGGTGAACTATCATATTTTCTAGGTTTACAAATACATCAGAAGAAAGAGGGAATCTTTCTAAGTCAAAGTAAATATCTATTAGAAATACTTGATAAATTTGGAATGAAAGATTGTAAACCCATTAGTACTCCCATGAGTACAAATGAGAAGTTATCAAAAGATATGGATGGACAAGAAATTGACCAAAAACAATATAGATCCTTGATAGGAAGTCTCTTATACTTAACATCAACTCGACCAGATATAATGCACTCAGTATGTCTAATATCTAGATTTCAAAGTAATCCTAAAGAGAGTCACTGGAGTGCTAGAAAACGAATCTTAAGGTATCTGAAAGGCACTATTGATTTTGGGTTATTCTATCCAAATAAAACAAATGACACTCTTATGGCTTATACAGACGCTGACTGGGCCGGTTGTATCGATGAACGTAAAAGTACAAGTGGAGGAGCCTTCTTTATAGGAAACCATCTTGTGGCATGGCACTCAAAGAAGCAAGATTCAGTTACATTATCGACAGCTGAGTCAGAATTTGTTGCTGCAACGACTTGTTGCACACAAATTTTATGGATGAAAGAAGAACTTAAAAACTTTGGGATTCAAATTGATAAACCTTTAGAGATAAAGTGTGATAACACAAGTGCAATTAATATCTCAAAGAATCCTTTTATGCACAATCGAACAAAACATATCTCTATAAAATATTTCTTCCTAAAAGAACATGTCACCAACAAGGATGTTATTCTAACCTATGTTTCTACAAAGGAACAACTAGCCGATATATTTACTAAACCCTTGTCAAAAATTCAATTTATTGATATAAGGAATAGCTTAGGGATAAAATCCCTAGCAGTAATTACCTGATCATCCAGGAAGGGGGCTACTATCCTTTGGCATGGTTGTCAAAGGGGGAGAATGGTAATAGGGGGAGACTGCTATTACAATTATTAAAAAATTAAAAAGTTGACAACAATGCCAAAGGGGGAGTTTGTTGAGGTAATTTTAACTAGGATTGTCATTGTTGTACTTCTTGTTTTTATTTTTTAAAAACTATATCCTTTATTTTCAGGAAAAAAGAATATGAACAAGTGTTATGTTAAAACTTGGAAAGAAGATGATGAGAATCTATTTGCTTCAAACAAATGGTACCGTGAAGGGTACACATCTCCAAGTAGAAAGAAACTTTTCTACTAACCAAAATTACTTTATGTTTTTTTTAAAATGTGGTTCTTCTTATGAATGACTTTATTGCTTCTAACAACATTAGAAAGACAATGTAAGGTTTGATGGTATGAGCACAATAGTTCATGTTTTTTTATTATTCAAATGTTTAAGTTGGAATATGTCCTTTTATGTTGATGGTGTTTAATGATATGATCAAGTCTATGTTAAACATGATGTAGGGTATCTAAGCATTGTTTTGAAAATGATTACATGATGAGAAAGATAATTCATATCATGAAAGGTTATCACATGTAACACTATAATTGTTAACTTAATGCCTAAGTATTTCTCTTGTCAAACCTTACTTTTTATGAAATATTTTGTAAGGTCTTTTATGAGTTTTATTAAGGTTTGTTTTTTTAAATAATCTCAATTATTTTTCGAAATTAAAACCAGCCATTTTATTTAATAAAAACTATTTTTAAATAGGGCCGGATCTCTTGCTAAACTATGGCGATTTCTTTTTTTAAAAAGAAATAAAAAACGAAATGGTAGCACCCCTTGATGAAAGGTTGTGGTTTTTGAATAAAACCGAAGACATTGGTCTTGGCAACAATGTTCTTCACGGTTTTTCCTTCTTCACCTTCACGGAATTCTTTCTCTCTTTCTATTTTTAGAACACACGGCTTGAAGCACTCCTCAAATCATCACAATAGCATTTATAAAGTGTTAGTTATTCAAAAACCGCAACCTTTCATCAAGGGGGTGCTACCATTTCGTTTTTTGTTTCTGTTTTAAAAAAGAAACCGCCATAGTTTAGCAAGAGATCCGACCCTATTTAAAAATAGTTTTTATTAAATAAAATGGCTGGTTTTAATTTCGAAAAATAATTGAGATTATTTAAAAAAACAAACCTTAATAAAACTCATAAAAGACCTAAACCCTACAAGCTAAGGTCCAGGGGTTTCTTCAAATCAGGTACATTGTGGATACAATACCCAACAATCTCCCCCTATTTGAAAAAGCCTAAACCCTACAAGCTAAGGTGAATATAACAGATGGAAGAAAAACATAAACTGAATAATCAGTTGAGAATGAGTTTACATACCTTTACCTTTAGAGAATTTGGAGCATACTTTGCGTGAGCACCTTAGTACCTTAGCCGAGAGGGTAATCTCCCCCTTTTCGGCTTCTAGAAATCTGGGACTTTAGCACTTGCCACAATGCTCCCCCTCAGTTCTTGCATCTGTGCTTACTCTTGAGTTTCTTGCGGATGCTCCCCCATGATCCAAGAGCTGGGAGCCTCTGTATTCTTCATTCCTCAAGGTTTAGCATACCCAGTTCAGTTTTGAAGAGACTGAACTTGGCTTCGTCTAGGGTCTTTGTAAAAATATCTGCAATCTGCTTATCTGTGGGGACAAGCAGAGAGAGATGTCCTTGTTTTCCACATGCTCCCGAATGAAGTGGTAGTGCACTTCAATATGCTTCGTCCTGCTGTGTGACACGGGATTGTTCGTAATGGCTATAGCACTTGAGGAGTCGCAGTACATTGGTATTTCTTTGAACTGAAGGTCATAGTCTGCTAGCTGATTTTTTATCCATAGAAGTTGTGCGCAACAGCTGCCTGCTGAGGTGTACTCAGATTCAGCTGTGGAGGTTGCAACACAATTCTGATTCTTACTATTACATGATATAAGCCTTCTTTCGAGGAATTGACACGTCCCGGAAGTGCTTTTCCTATCATCCCTGCTTCCTGCAAAATCAGCATCTTAAAAGCCTATTAGCTCGACATCATTCTTTCTCGGGTACAACAAGCCAAGACTAGGTGTACACTAAAGGTATCTAAGAATTCGCTGTGCAGCGACATAGTGAGATTCCTTTGTGTTCACCTGATATCTGGCACAAATGCATGTGGAGAACATAATATCCGGTCTACTTGCAGTAAGGTAGAGCAGGGATCCAATTATGCTTCTGTACTTGGTTTCATCAAAAGGTTTCCCTTTCTCATCCTTGTCCAGAGACACAGTGGATCCCATTGGAGTCCTCATAGAGGTTGCACTCTCCATTCCGAATATCTTGAGGAGTTCATTTGTGAACTTCGTCTGAGAGATGAAAATCTCATCCTCAGACTGTTTCACTTGAAGTCCCAAGAAATACTTCAGCTCTCCCATACTACTCATTTCAAACTTCCCTTGCATAAGTTTGGAAAACTTCTTGCAAAGGTTTTTATCCCTTGACCCGAATATTATGTCATCGACATAGATTTGCACCAGCAAAATCTTGCCTTTGACTTCTCTAAGAAACAATGTCTTATCTATTTTTCCCTAGAGAACTTGTTCTCAAGAAGAAAGCTAGACAGAGTCTCATACCAAGCTCGAGGAGCTTGTTTTAAGCCATACAAAGCTTTATTAAGAAAAAATACATGATTGGGATAAGTTGGATTAACAAAACCTGGTGGTTGTGCGACATATACTTCCTCTTTCAGGTTTCCATTTAAGAAGGCCGATTTCACGTCCATCTGATAGACTGTGAATCCTTTGTGAGAAGCATACGCCAGGAACAATCTGATTGCCTCAAGCCTTTCCACTGGTGCAAAGGTCTGGTCGAAGTCAATCCCCTCCTCCTGTCTGTAACCTTGAGCCACCAGCCTGGCCTTGTTCTTTATGATGACACCGTGTTGATAATACGTTTTGTATCCTAAACTTTTATCGTATTTTCTATTTTATATTGTGCAAATTATGTCTATTATTAGTTTATTTTTATCATTTTTATGTAAATATTATTGCCACTGACTTTTTCTTGTCTTTTTGCAGGTTTCTAGAAAATTGGCCAAAATGACCTGTCACGCCCCCCTGTCACGCCCTCCCTGGGCGTGACCTAGGGCGTGTCACCCGATCCCGAGGACTCCTGCTGGAAGGGACAGAAAAACGGTCAAAACCGATGTCACGCCCCCTGACACGCCCTCCCCGGGCGTGTCTCCAGGCGTGACCATGGGCGTGTCGCCCTCTGCCGCAAAGCCTGTCGCCGCATTAAATGTCGTTCCGCCACAGCACGCAAACAGTACCGTCACGCCCCCCGTCACGGGCGTGACCTGGGGCGTGACATCAACTTTTCGATGACTGACGGATTTCCGACCAATGATTTGGACATGACGTGCCTGTCACGCCCCCCTGTCACGGGCGTGACCTAGGGCGTGACCACCGACGTACCGAAGCAATCATCCCTCCCGCCAGAATCCAGAGCCCGAGGTCAACATAGTACTGTCACGCCCCCTGACACGCCCCCCCTAGGGCGTGTCGGAGGGCGTGACCAACCCGAGAAAAATTTCTATAAATTGAGACCCCCCCTCTCCATTTCAGCAAGCTTTGGTTGAGTGGGGGAGGTGCTGCCCCTTTGGTTCTTGAGTTTTTTAATGCTTTTTCTCTCTCTCTCTCTCTCTCTCTCTCTCTCTTCCTTTGTAATTTTTGCTTAATCATGGTTTAATATTTAGTTGCCCTAGCTTTATTTGTAATCTTTAGTGTTGCTTAGTGCTTAATATAGGGCTAGAATAGGATTTCAATTTCATGCACTTGTAATTTTATTTTCAATAGTGTAGCTTGCCCCTTTGAATTAATAAAAGTGTTTTTTTTGTTTAGCTTGTGTTCCTCTTATGCTTTACTACTCATCCCCCTTCCTCCATTCCATAATGATTAACTAATCCTCCTTGTACTCGATCTTGATGATCTGAGGTTAGAGCGATTATGTTATGATGTTTTAATTAATCTTTTCTTTTTAGGTTAGGGCCTTGAACTACTCTTGATTAATCACGGGTTGGAGGTATATTTTCGATATATACTCTCCGCCTTTGCTTTCATTCTGGGCTAGTCGAGAGGCCGAAAGAATGAAGTGAGCATTCAAGAGTAAAGGGAGTTGTACGCACCCCTCGAGAGAGGCAGACGTCCAAATCTCCCGGATTGGAGTAAAATCCAATAGTGGGGTTCACCGCGTAAAGCGAGTTTTAGGCCTCCGATTTAGACGAGAGTCGGTCGGACCTTCCTAAACTCAGTTGGGCACGACTTCGAGAGAAGCGTGTTCAAGCTTTAGGAACCTCCACGGTCAAGGACCTTTATCCTATTAAGTTCAGATTTTTATCGCATTTTCTTAATCGTCTTTTGCCGAGGTGAATCTTGATTGGGTGCATTTCCATTTCATATTTTCTACCTTTCGTAGTAATCGCCTATCTTGTGCTCTTTAATTAACTGCAGTAGTTTCCTTTCTAGCATAGTTCTTTGCTTAATAGCTTAACTTAATTGCGGTAGTTCTCTTTCTAGTATAGATTTAATTCCTCCCTTGCACTTAAATTTTCTAAAACCCTAGTTTTTCCGTCGATAAGATAATAGCGTTCGTGTGAGTAAGCTTAGCCAACAGTTCCCGGATTTCAATATGACACTTGTGTCCCCTTACTACAATTCGATAGGTATACTTGCCTCATCGGGTTGCTAGTTCGGTTGCGTTTATTTTCTTCGAACCCTAGCGCGCAACAAGTTTTTGGCGCCGTTGCCGGGGAAAACCAACTTCCGTTGATATTTTGAAAACACGAACCTATTAATTTTATCTCTTCTCTTTCTCATCCTCTTTCTTTAAAATTTTAAAAAATAAAAAAAAATTTTATCACCGCTCTTAATAGAAACCAACCTCACAATTTTTCTACGCCACCTAATTCTCTCGAAAAGGGCAAAGGGCTTTAAGCGCCACTGTCTTGTCTAGTACCTTGCGAACCCTTCACGGGGTAGTCCTTGGGAAGTTCGGGAGTTAATCTATAAAAAAATATATATATTTCAAAAAGAAAAAAAATTCTAATCTTTTTTCTAGTTTATCCTTTTTCTCTTCCTCTTCTTCTTTTCTGTTCTTTTAGTGCATGACCCGCGGGAGTCCGTCAGTTATTTTGGACTTGGACCACGAAATTGAGCGTACTCTTCAGAGAAGATCGCGATTTCAAGGTCCTACTATCCAGGTGCCGGTTGAGGACTCCGAGTCATTTGCTACTTTAAGAATGGAAGAACCCAACGTAGATGAGGTCGTGCAAAGGACTATGTCCTATTATGCACGACCGAACCTCGAGGGAACAGAATCAAGTATAGTCCGCCCTGCTATAGCAAATAATAACTTCGAACTAAAGCCTAGCATAATACAAATGGTGCAGCAATATGTGCAATTTGACGGACTTCAAGATGAAGATCCGAATGCACATATAGCTAGCTTTCTTGAAATTTGCGACACCTTCAAGATAAATGGTGTCACAAATGATGCGATCAGGCTGAGACTCTTCCCCTTCTCTCTAAGAACTAAAGCTAAGCAGTGGCTTAACACAATTCCCAAAAATAGCATAACCACTTGGAATAAATTAACTGAAAATTTTTTGGCGAAGTATTTTCCGCCAGCTAAAACTGCAAAACTTAGGAACGACATCTCTGCCTTCGGACAAATAGACTCTGAAACCCTATACGAAACCTGGGAGAGATTTAAAGAATTATTAAGACGATGCCCACATCACGCGCTGCCTATATGGTTACAAGTGCAGACGTTTTATAACGGGCTAAATCAAAGCACGAAGCAAATGATAGACGCAGCTTCTGGCGGTACTTTAAATCATAAGACCCCAGAAGCCGCTCTTGAGCTTTTTGAGGACATGGCCATGAACACTTATCAGTGGAATGTGCCTAGGTCCCGCCCGAACAAGCCTGCAGGTATCTATGAAGTGGACAACGTCTCCCAGCTCGCTCTGCAAGTAGAAATCCTAAGCAAAAAAATCACGGAGATGACTGCTGCCTCCACCCCTCAGGTATGGGAATCTGTAACCCCTACTCCAGAACATTTAGAATATGTTAATAATATGCCTAGAACTGCTTTTAATAATTTTTCTGCTGCGAATTTTCATCCGTCTGGTTTTAATTTACCGAATAATTATAACCCCGCTTTAAGAAATCACCCGAACTTTTCATGGAGTAATCCATCGAATGCGATGCCCACCTCCGCAAAACGATTTTTCTACACCACCACCACCACCACCTCTTCAAAATTACCCAAAACCTCCAAGCTTGGAGGAATTACTTTCTAAATATATCACCACAAATGACGCTACCATAAGAACTTTAACCGGAAGCGTAAAAAGTTTAGAAAATCAGGTAGGACAGCTCGCGAAAATAATTTCTGAGCGACCCGCAGGGTCTCTTCCTTCCAATACCGAACCCAACCCGAGAGAGCAAGCGAAAGCTATAACTCTTCGGAGTGGGAAGCAAGTCTCCGGTATGGTAAGTGAAGAGCCCGAGGCAAGCTCCGCTCCCGCCTCTAAAAATCAAAGCTCCGCTCCCGTTTTTAAAAATCAAAGCTCCGCTCCGCTTCCACCCTCTACTGAAGAAGAAATCACCCCTATTTTAGAAAATAATCTCACTCCACCACCCATCTTCAAAAATAATTCAACTCCTCCATACCCCTCTGAACTTAATAGACAACGTCAAGATGATCAGTACTCCCGCTTCTTAGAAATCTTCGAACAAATCCACATTAATCTTCCCTTCCACGAGGCTATTTCGCAGATGCCGAAATACGCCAAATATCTTAAAGACCTCCTCACAAACAAGAAGAACTTAGAGAATCTTTCGCACATCACGCTAAACGCCGAGTGCTCCGCCGTTTTAACAAACGGTTTGCCGAAGAAAATCAGTGACCCGGGTAGTTTCTCTATCCCGTGTGTCTTCGGTGATCTTTTTGTTAAACACGCGTTAGCCGACTTAGACGCGAGTATAAACCTGATGCCCTTTTCATTGTTCAAAAAGTTAGGGATTGGTAGCCTTAACCCCACGCGTATGAGTATCCAGCTAGCGGATAGATCCGTCAAGTACCCGTTAGGAATAGTGGAGGACGTTCTAGTGAAAGTCGACAAGTTCATCTTCCCGGTGGACTTTGTCATTTTGGACATCGAAGAAGACGTCGAGGTTCCCCTGATCCTTGGCCGACCCTTCCTTGCCACCTCCCGAGCCATCATTGACGTAAGCAATGGTAAGCTCTTTCTTCGAGTAGGTGACGACGAAGTCACATTTTCTATCACCCGTTCGATGAAGAACACCTTAGTGAACGATAACTCATGTTTTTTCGTAGACGCCGTGAGTGATGATTCTTCCTACTGCCTCTCCGACTTTGAAAAAGAATTTTCTACTTTTTGCTCCTCTTCTCTTACAACTGAATCACTGCAAGGAAGTGATGAATCGTCTTATTGCTTTTCTGAGTTTGAAAAAGAATTTTCTGATTTTTGCTCCTTCTCTTTTCTTCCCACTAAATCTCTACAAGAAGCCGTCTTGGCTGCTAGCCCCACCCCTTATTACGTTCCTTATAAAAAAGTTTATGAAGATATTATTTTTGAAAAAGAAAGAATCTCAAAATCCTCTTATGAAGAACCCCCTACCCTAGAACTTAAAGAACATCCCGAACACCTTAAGTATGCTTTCTTAGAAAAATATTCCAAGTTACCAGTTATCATTTCGGCCTACCTCACGGATATGAAAAACGATAAACTTCTTCTAGTTCTACGTAAGCATCGCCGGGCTATTGCTTGGCAAATTTCTGATATCAAGGGCATAAGCCCATCTTTCTGTACACATAAAATTTTAATGGAAGATAATTCGCGTAACTCTATCCAACCTCAGCGCCGTATAAACCCAAACATGAAAGAAGTAGTTAAGGGCAAGGTTATGAAACTATTAGACGCAGGAATTATCTACCCTATATCGGACAGTAAGTGGGTTAGCCCCGTTCAGGTAGTTCCAAAGAAGGGATGGATAACCGTAGTTAGTAATGAGAATAATGAATTAATCCCGACGCGGACGGTGACGGGTTGGCGTATATGCATAGATTACCGTAAGTTAAATGACGCCACCCGCAAGGACCACTTTCCTTTACCGTTTATCGACCAGATTTTAGAACGTCTCTCCAGCGATAGCTTTTATTGTTTTCTCGATGGCCTCTCGGGGTACTTTCAAATACCCATCTCTCCCGAGGACAAAGAGAAAACTACGTTTACTTGTCCCTTCGGCACCTTCGCGTACCGAAGAATGCCGTTTGGATTATGCAATGCGCCAGCTACATTCCAGCGATGTATGCTCGCAATATTTGACAAGTACGTAGAAAGCATTATGGAGGTATTCATGGACGATTTCTCTGTGTTCGGCGATTCCTTCGATAGATGTTTAGAAAACCTCGAAAAAGTCTTAGAACGATGCGAAGAAACTAACCTTGCCCTAAATTGGGAAAAATGCCATTTTATGTTGAGGGAAGGGTTATTTTTGGGTCATAAAATTTCTGCTAAAGGTATTGAGGTAGACGTTGCCAAGATAGAAGTTATTGAGAAGTTTCCGCCGCCTACAAACATAAAAGCTATAAGAAGTTTCCTAGGCCACGCTGGTTTTTATCGTCGTTTTATAAAGGACTTCTCCAAGATCACAAAGCCCCTCACCCATCTCTTAGAAAAAGACGCTCCATTCATTTTTGATGACTCTTGTATTTCTGCCTTTGAATCAATTAAAGAAAAGTTAATTAACGCACCAATTATGATAGCTCCGGTGTGGGACCTTCCTTTCGAGATTATGTGCGATGCGAGTAGTTTTGCGGGGGGGGGGGGGGGGGGGGGGTCCGTATTAGGTCAACGCATATCTAAGAACTTCCACTCCATCTATTACGCTAGTAAAACCATCACATCTGCAGAAGAGAATTACACCACAACCGAGAAGGAGCTCTTAGCTGTAGTATTTGTGTTTGATAAATTCCGCCCTTACATTACTCTTTCAAAAATCATTGTTTTTACGGACCACTCGGCCCTCAAGTACCTTCTTGCCAAAACGGATGCCAAGCCTCGCTTGATTCGCTGGGTCTTACTCCTCCAGGAGTTTGACTTAGAGATCCGTGATATGCGAGGAGCCGAGAACTTGGCCGCCGACCATCTATCCAGATTTGATAACCCCTTTATAGAAAAATTAAATGAAAAATCTTTTAATGACTATTTTCCTGACGAGAAGCTGCTTTTAGTTAATACATCTACTTCTCCTTGGTTCGCGCACATCGCCAACTATCTAGTGGCCCGGGTGCTCCCAAAGGAGTTCTCCTCTCAACAAAAGAAGAAATTCTTTTCGGAGCTAAAGAACTACTTTTGGGAAGACCCGCATCTTTTCAAAATTTGTGCGGATCAAGTGATAAGGAGATGTGTTTCTTTTGATGAAGGAATTGATATTCTAAAACATTTGCATGAAGGTCCGACAGGTGGGCACTATCAAGCTGCTCGTACCGCTCATAAGGTGCTTTGCGCGGGTTTTTACTGGCCTAGCCTGTTTAAGGACGCGCAAGCCTTTGTGAGCAGGTGTGATAGTTGCCAACGGTCGGGCAACATCTCTAATAAAAATGAAATGCCGCAAAATTATTTCTTAGAGTGCGAAATTTTCGACCTCTGGGGAATTGATTTTGTTGGCCCCCTTCCTTCAAGCTTCGGAAACAAATATATTTTAGTTGCTGTTGATTATGTTTCACGATGGGCTGAGGCCCAAGCTCTTCCTACGAACGACTCCCGAGCTGTAGTCACGTTTTTAAAAAAATTATTTTCTTGATTCGGTACGCCTCGCGCAATCGTTAGCGATAGGGGTTCCCATTTCTGTAACGCGCAATTTTCAAAAATTCTTACCAAATACGGCGTTACACATAAGCTTTCCACTGCCTACCACCCCCAAACTAACGGTCAAATCGAAGTAGTTAATAGAGAAATAAAAAGAATATTAGAAAAGACTGTTTCAACTTCTAGAAAAGACTGGTCAACCAAACATGACGATGCTCTATGGGCCTACCGAACAGCGTACAAAACCGCCCTCGGATGTACGCCGTATCGGCTGTTCTATGGAAAATCATGCCATCTGCCTGTAGTGTCAGAACACCACGCCTTTTGGGCCTTAAAATTTTTAAACTTCGATCCCCACTCAGTCGGTGACCTTTGAAAATTTCAACTAAATGAACTCAACGAGTGGCGCTCTTATGCTTATGAAAATAATAAACTTTATAAAGAGCAGACGTAGCGTTTACACGATAAACACTTAAGGCACCCTAAAAACTTTAAGCCGGGCGACCAAGTCCTTTTATATAATTCTCGTTTACGTTTATTTCCGGGCAAATTAAAATCTCGCTGGTCTGGCCCGTTTTCTGTTTTAGAAGTATTTCCTTATGGAACTGTTTTAATTTCTCACCTTGATAAGGGTAATTTCAAAGTGAATGGTCAGCGTCTTAAACTCTACTTTTCTGGTGATGATGATGTCAGTCCAAACATTATTAAGTTTCTGCTTCACGAACTCTAACTTTGAACTCTTAATTTTTGTTAAAAAAAAGACAATTTTATTTCGGGACAACAATATTTTTGGACAAAATTATTTTTTGATGCGTCGAGCTCAACGATGCTTTAACCAAAGGGCGCTCTTGGGAGGCAACCCAAGTTATCTTTTTCTGTTTTCTTTATTTTATAATTTTTGCCTCGGACGGCTCCGACAAGCTGAAGCTTCTGCGATCGCCTGCTCCAACATTGCTGAATTTATCACGAAGTCCAATGAAGACATTCGGAGGAGCAGCATCACTCAGCTTTCGCAGCAAATAAATCCGGGGAAGTACCTGTATTTCAATTCTGTCTTTCAATTCTGTACTTTATTTTTCTCTCCTTCTCCAATCCCCTTCTTTAGCCATTGAGCATAATGTCTATTTTAAGCTTGGGGGAGGATTTCCTCCTTCATTTTTGCGTAGTGTAAATAATCTTCTTTTTGTATATATTGTAAATATTTCCAAAAAAAATGAATATCTTAAAATTCCAAAAAAAAGAGAAAAAATCCAAAATCCAAAAAAAGAGAATATTTCACAAAATTAAATTAAAAAAAAATATATGTGTTTTTGAATAGTTTAGACATTTTGGTATTTCAATAGTACCCCTAGTTTTTAGTTTTGTTTTACTCAAAATCTCCTATAAACAACTTAGTTAATTATAATATTTCTAATCGTTCTTTTTAATTATGTTTCACAAGTAAAATGTTGGCCATGCTGTGTTTCTAATTCACGGTAGCATGTTAAGGTGAAATATTTTTCTAAAACTCGCATTTCTATTATGGTTTTTTGTTGTTTATTTCCTTTACTTTCTTAAAAATTCATCATCCACTATTTTCTTTTTCGTTTTTTAATAATTTTGGTAAAGTCAACTTTTGAATAACGTAGTAGATGTGAACGATCCAAGTCACCTATTATTTCTATTTTCAAGTTAATTTCATCAATCTTCTTTTATTATCTAGGACTCGCATTTTGAAAAATTTTCAAACCTTTGTTTTAAATAAATTCAAAAGCGTGAAAATGATTTAGGCCGTTTTTGTTTTCGTTTGAGCTTTCCTGCCAACCTAAAAACTTTTACCACTAGATAGCCGTTTTTGAGCCTTTTTCCGATTTCATTTGATAGCTCCTCCCTTCATTTCAGTTTCACCAAAGCCAAAATTTCCAACCTATCGAATCACACTAACCTTTTTGAGTTTCATAAATTAGTTTGACGATTTTGATAGGATATTTTGTGATTTTTGTGGGAGAAAGATTTTTGAAAAAAAAGGGATGTCGAAAGTGATGTTTATTTTTGTTTGGCCAACTCAAAAAGGAAAATAAAAATATTTATGGCCTTTGTTTTGAAAAAAAAAAGATGAAAAAAAAAGAAGAAAAAAATGTGTATATATTTTTATGAAAGTTTTTGAAACTCTTTGCTTTGGTTTAGTGTGATTTTAAAACCTTCACGTTTATCTTTGAATTCCACTCCTGATCATTTTCCTAAACCAAACGTTTCTGTCCTATTTAAGTCCTTTTGATTCACGCTTTTTGATTTTTATTTAACAACTAAGAAAAGAAAAACAGTAAATCAGTTTTAGTTTTGGATTTAAACCTAGATTTTGGTTAATTAAATTGATATAATTATAATGCGTTGCTTGGATCTAGTAACAACTCAATGCGTGTTTTTCATTTTCGTTGCTTTGCTTAAGTCCATTTAAAAAAATCTCGTTAAAATTTTGGATGATTTGTTTTTATTAAGTAAAGTTTATAAAAGTTTTACCATACCTAAATAATTGTTTTAGACTTACATTTCACCTTTTCCCTACTAAGAATACGCATAGTACTTGTGTAGGCATAATTAGAACTTTTTGATTAGTCCTTTTTATAAATATCTAGTTTTTATATTTTTGCTTGGGGACAAGCAAAGCTTAAGCTTGGGGGAATTTGATAATACGTTTTGTATCATAAACTATTATCGTATTTTCTATTTTATATTGTGCAAATTATGTCTATTATTAGTTTATTTTTATCATTTTTATGTAAATATTATTGCCACTGACTTTTTCTTGTCTTTTTGCAGGTTTCCAGAAAATTAGCCAAAATGACCTGTCACGCCCCCCTGTCACGCCCTCCCTGGGCGTGACCTAGGGCATGTCACCCGATCCCGAGGACTCCTGCTGGAAGGGACAGAAAAACGGTAAAAACCACTGTCAAGCTCCCTGACACGCCCTCCCCGGGCGTGTCTCCAGGCGTGACCATGGGCGTGTCGCCCTCTGCCGCAAAGCCTGCCGCAGCATTAAATGTCGTTCCGCCACAGCACGCAAACAGTACCGTCATGCCCCCCGTCACGGGCGTGACCTGGGGCGTGACATCAACTTTTCGACGACTGACGGATTTCCGACCAATGATTTGGACATGACGTGCCTGTCACGCCCCCCTGTCACGGGCGTGACCTAGGGCGTGACCACCGAAGTAGCGAAGCAATCATCCCTCCCGCCAGAATCCAGAGCCCGAGGTCAACATAGTACTGTCATGCCCCTTGACACGCCCCCCCTAGGGCGTGTCGGAGGGCGTGACCAACCTGAGAAAAATTTCTATAAATTGAGACCCCCCCCTCTCCATTTCAGCAAGCTTTGGTTGAGTGGGGGAGGTGCTGCCCCTTTGGTTCTTGAGTTTTTTTATGCTTTTCTCTCTCTCTCTCTTCCTTTGTAATTTTTGCTTAATCATGGTTTAATATTTAGTTGCCCTAGCTTTCTTTGTAATCTTTAGTGTTGCTTAGTGCTTAATATAGGGCTAGAATAGGATTTCAATTTCCTGCACTTGTAATTTTATTTTCAATAGTGTAGCTTGCCCCTTTGAATTAATAAAAGTGTTTTTTTTGTTTAGCTTGTGTTCCTCTTATGCTTTACTACTCATCCCCCTTCCTCCATTCCATAATGATTAACTAATCCTCCTTGTACTTGATCTTGATGATCCGAGGTTAGAGCGATTATGTTATGATGTTTTAATTAATCTTTTCTTTTTAGGTTAGGGCCTTGAATTACTCTTGATTAATCACGGGTTGGAGGTATATTTTCGATATATACTCTCCGCCTTTGCTTTCATTCTGGGCTAGCCGAGAGGCCGAAAGAATGAAGTGAGCATTCAAGAGTAAAGGGAGTTGTATGCACCCCTCGAGAAAGGCAGACGTCCAAATCTCCCGGATTGGAGTAAAATCCAATAGTGGGGTTCACCGCGTAAAGCGAGTTTTAGGCCTCCGATTTAGATGAGAGTCGGTCGGACCTTCCTAAACTCAGTTGGGCACGACTTCGAGAGAAGCGTGTTCAAGCTTTAGGAACCTCCACGGTCAAGGACCTTTATCCTATTAAGTTCAGATTTTTATCGCATTTTCTTAATCGTCTTTAGCCGAGGTGAATCTTGATTGGGTGCATTTCCATTTCATATTTTCTACCTTTCGTAGTAATCGCCTATCTTGTGCTCATTAATTAACTGCAGTAGTTTCCTTTCTAGCATAGTTCTTTGCTTAATAGCTTATCTTAATTGCAGTAGTTCTCTTTCTAGTATAGCTTTAATTCCTCCCTTGCACTTAAATTTTCTAAAACCCTAGTTTTTCCGTCGATAAGATAATAGCGTTCGTGTGAGTAAGCTTAGCCAACAGTTCCCGGATTTCAATACGACACTTGTGTCCCCTTGCTACAATTCGATAGGTATACTTGCCTCATCGGGTTGCTAGTTCGGTTGCGTTTATTTTCTTCGAACCCTAGCGCGCAATACGTGTTCATCCAGTTTGTTTCTGAAGATCCACTTTGTGCCAATCAAGTTCTGCCCCTTTGTTTTGGGAACCAGCGTCCAGACGTTGCATCGTTCAAATTGATGCAGTTCATCTTGCATGGCCAAGATCCAAGATGCATCCTTGTTCGCTTCGTCGAACGTCTTTGGCTCAACCTATGACAGAAAGCTAAAATGCAGAATCTCGTTAATTGTACCTCGGCGAGTTCTGACACCGTCACGGGGATCTCCGATGATCTGATCTCTAGGATGATCACTCACGTGTCTGAGCTCTAGGAGTCTGGCGTCTGGAACTCTGATGTCTTCTCGGGCTTCTCCAACTTCAGGGAGGAAAATTCCATTCTGATCGTCATCATCTCTGATAGGCGTTGTCGTGGAGACTTTGACGTACTTGGGAGTTGCATCTTTAGCGGTCTCATCGAGACTAAGCTGTTCAATTCTTGTACCTGCATCTTCAAGAAGACCACTAGAAGAATTACTGTTAAGCAAGCTTCCTTCATAAAAAACAACATTTATGGATTCCTCTACCACTAGGGTTTTCTTATTGAAAACCCTATATGCCCGACTATGGCTACTATAGCCCATAAATATGCCTTCGAAGCATTTTTCACCAAACTTTGTACGCGGGTACTTCCCGTTATTTAGTACATAGCATCTGTGGCCAAAGATTCTAAAATAGGACATGGTTGGTTTCCTGCCTTTCAGTAGCTCAAAAGGGGTCTTACGATGGCTCTTGTTGATCAAGGCCCAGTTTTGTACATGACAAGTTGTGTTGACAGCCTCTGCCTAGAAGTATTCTGGGAGAGAAGCGTCATTCAACATTGTCGTGCAAGCTTCAATGAGTGTTCTATTTCTCCTCTCCGGAACTCCATTCTGCTGAGGAGTGCGCAGGGAGGAAAACTCATGAAAGATACGAAGTTATTCACAGAACTCTGTCATAGCACCAGACTCAAACTCTGTTCCATGGTCACTTCTGATTTTGACCACCGAGCAGTTAAGTTCGTTCTGAATTTGCTTGACAAAACTAGTGAAGATGTCAAACGTATCAGACTTGCATTTTAAGAAGAACACCCAAGTAAACTGAGAGTGATCATCAACAATCACTAGCGTATAAGACTTGCCTCCCAAGCTATGAACTTGCATTGGACCAAACAAGTTCATAAGCAGAAGGTAAAGACATCTAGAGGAGTCTTTGTCTGCAATGCCCTTAAAGGTAGCCTGAGTCTGTTTGCCCTTCTGGCATGCAGGACAGGGGTTATATTTGATGCACTTAATGATGGGAGCATCCCTTACTAAGTTTTTAGAAAACAGCATACTAACTTTCTTGAAATTAATATGTGCCAATCTCTTATATCATTGCTGACAAAGAGATGCACTGCCTGTTGCTACTAGGCACACGGGGGTCGATGAATCTAAACTAAGAAATCTAAACAGAAGATGTTTCTGCTCCTAATGCCTGTTAATACTGTCTCCGAAGAGGCACACGATATTATTAGGCATTTATCCTTGCAGAACTTAACGTCATAACCTTTATCACACAACGGACTTACACTGATCAGGTTATAATTTAACCCTTCAATATAAGCCACATCGGTGATAGAGACTATACCGTTGGAAATCATACCGTAACCTCTAGTGACTCCTCGATCTGATCCTCCAAAGATGACTTTGGGTCCATTTTCGACTCGAGAGTAATCATGCAGCAGGCTTCTTGTCCCAGTCATATGACGGGAGCATCAACTGTCCAAGTACCATATAGGAGTTTTGGTGGCCTTTGGACATAGCTGCAAAACAGAATCAGTTTCCTTTAGGAACCCAATCAAACTTGGATCCTAGATTCCTTGTTAGCATACTCCCCCTCGGATGGTTAACCCTACGAGTGGTCGGTCTCGCATTGCTAACACGAGGAGTCTCGTTATATCTCGGATTAAACCAGCAATCCATTGCAAAGTGACTAACTTTGTCACAGCACCAACAGTCAAATCTATTGTACCTTTTCCTAGGCTCTTGCTTCACCCTAGGAATGGTGGGTCCATCCAGGGCCTTGGATCTGGAGGTGGAGCCATCATGATGACAGCAGTCACATGAATTCTTCACCTCCTATTCCTTCAGTATAACAGGCTTGGATTTTTGTGCCTGCTTCCTATTATGGCCGCTAGAGAAGTCGTCATAATCCTCCACTTGGATTTCCACATAAGGTGCCTTGAAGACACTCTCTCCAAAGTTGCGTGGGAAGGCCCAACCATCATACTAGCTCTTGGGCTTTTCAATCGAGGTCCGGAAGAAGTGGCCATAGGTTGACTCAAAGTCCTGTTCATAGTAGGGAAAGCCAAGCTTCCTGAATACAACAAGGTTGAGTGGGGCCTTTCCCTTTTCTGCAGCAGAGGCCTTCTTAGCAGCCTTATTTTTCGTCTGCTTTTTGTTTCTCCTGGAGGATTTACTAGGAACACCCACATGCCCCAAGACAACCCTCTTAGCCTGAGCAGAGAAGGTATCAACCAGTTGAAGAATAGTTTTTGACATAGAGAAGCTTTGGACAATCTTCCTTTCTTCTGCAAGTTATTCTTCCAACTTATTGATTTCTTCCTATTTAAGGTCAAGGAGACTTAGAGACTCTGAGTGCTTAGAGATCAGGTCCAGGTGCTCCTGTCTGAGATAAATCAAGCTAGTGATCTCTTCCCTAAGGGAGACACCCTCGACCTTAAGGAATTTGACTTACTTTTTCTGAGCCCTCAATCTCTTGCGACATTCCTCGAAGGTGTTGGGCAGAAGCTCATACTTGTCGAGGAGCTCAGCTTCTCGGGCAGATGGGCTGTCCTCGAGATCATCATCAGGAGACTCATAGTCAGAGTCAGAGAGGGGGGTACGAGCCTTTACTTTCTCAGTGAATGGGGGGCATTCTCCTTCTGAGTCAGAGCAACCCACCAGCCCGAAGTAGGCTTCCTCATCATCACTAGAGTCTGAGGAATCAGACTCACTCAGTGTCTTTGACTTTTTGGCGATGTAGCTCCTCTCCTTATTTTTATCTCTAGAGGTTTTGTGCTCTTCTCCCTTCCCCTTCTCTCTCTTGCCTTGATGGCAGTCAGCCATGATGTGTCCTGGCATATTGCACCCAAAGCAAATGATGTCAGTATGACGATGTTTGTTCGGTTTTGATTCATACCTGTCAGATGAATAATTCTTCTTCTTATTTCTGGAGGAGGAGCCATCTCTCTTTATTTGATTCCTCATCTTGAGGAACTTCTTGAATTCTCAGGTGATGAGGGAGAAGTCTTCTTCAGACAACTCTGAGCTGGAGGAGCATGGCTCGGAGTCTTCCTCCTCATCCTTTTTCCCCGCACGGGATGAAGCCGTACCCTTGCCCTTCCTGGAGTGAATGGCTTTTAGGGCCATAGTCTTTTCCTTGGCAGCGGCTTTCTCTGCTTCTTCTTCTGCTTTCCTCGTGTTCAACTGGAGCTCATAGGACAAGAGCTTCCCAAAGAGTATCTGAGGATCAGTTTCTGCTGATTTGCCAAACTCTCGGATGGCGCAGATCTTCGTGTCCCATTCCTTAGTAAGGGACCTAAGGAATTTATCATTAAGTTCACCATCATTTAACACTCTTCCATATCCCTTGAGAGCATTGACGATCTTGAGGAAATTCTCGAAGGTAACTCCGATCTCTTCCTTGGGCCCCTGCCTGAAGGCCTCATATTTCTGGTTCAGGAGTGATCTCCGATCATCCCTCACTTCATTTGTGCCCTCCATCAGAATAATCAGGCTGTGCCAGATATCCTTGGCTGTCCTGTAGTTGCAGAAGTTCTGCATCATGGAGGCATCGACTGCGCTGATTAGTATATTCTGTGCCTTCTTGTCAAGTCCGACTAGCACCATCTCGTCCTTGTCCATTTTAGAAAGCTTCTTTGGCACCATTTTTGTAGGATCAATGGTGGAGGCCTTAGTGTGAAAATAAGGTCCCTCCTCCACGACCATGAAGAGTCGAGGGTCGACAGCTTCCATGTAAAATCTAATCCTTTCCTTCCAAATAAGAAATTTTAGCCTGGTGAACACTGGGATCTTGCCTGAGTACTTGAGCCCGTCCATAGTAGATATCTTCCTTCTTCTTGACACTAGTGGCAGGAACTTACTCAAGGTATTAACCTTTTTGATGAGTAACCTCCCTCTGATACCACTTGAAAGTCACACTAGTGTCAACTACCTTCACCTATGGGGGGGATAGGTGTCTTGCACAGTCATTTAGCGGAATTAATATTATACCTGCACAATTAAACAAAACAACACAACACAAAAATACGCAAGCAGTTATAGTGGTTCCCCGATTTGGGTACGTCCACTTTCCCCTTTCGACCTATCTCCCAACAAGGGATGACTCGGTCACTTCAGCAACAGGATTGAAATCCAATCCTCATACTAATGGAAGGAACCCTTCCACCCGAAGGAGTCACCACTCCTCCACCACGGGTTGAACCCAACCCTTAAAACGCGGAACCAACGTTCCTTTACAACAAAAGAAAAATTAGAATGTATAAAATACAAACTACTTATGGAGTGCTTGGTGTCCCTCTTCGTTCGATGATGCGTTCTTGAAGAAGATGAAGAGTCCACGACCTTAGCTCTCACTTAGAGAGGATCTCCCCGAAATCGGCGGCGGTAAGAAGTGCGGCGGCAGAGATTTCGGGATCGGCGGCGGCAAGGTTTGCGGCGGCAAGCTTTGTAGATCCATCCTTCGTAGCAAAGCTAGCAAGGTCTACCAACGATCTTACTTGGATCGATCGTCTCAATCGATTCGGAATGGGAAGGTATTCCCGTTCAACAAATCAAGAGACAAAGGATCTCAAGATAAACACGTGAGACGCGTTGCTTGGCTGAGCTTCTGTCGCCGGGAGATCAGGAGGAACCCATGATCGGCGGCTGCGACAACTTGAGGCTCGGAGACGGAGGTGGAAGAGAAGACGTGATCCGCTAGGTCAAATCCGGCGGCTCTTTTTTTTCGTATGTATCGATTCTTTGTGATGTTCGAAAATACAACAGTATTTATACAGTAGGTCATATATTATGACCGTTGTGGGCCCCACCAGTAGAAACCCTAAGTCCGGTTAAAAACAACGCGTGTATACTTGGTCCAGTCCAGCGAGCAGCAGAAATTCGCCAAAGGCAAATTCAGTGGGAATCATTGGTGATTCTCGACGAATCGATAAGAATCACGAAAGATTCCCTTCGAATTTTACTTAGAAGAATTCTTAGCTGAAATGCTTGCCAGTCGGAAAGAATCGCTGAGAGTCATCATCCATTGTCGACGAATCGTCGAGAATGCAGAGTCATTCTTGACGATTCTGACTTGGAAGATTCCTTGAAGGCGTTGACTCAGCCTGGTGATTCTCGCCGATTCTGACTTGGTAGAATCCTTGAAGGCGTTGAGTCTGCCGGATGCATTCGACAAGAATCAGCTAGTTATTCTCGATGATTCGGCGAGAATCACTAGTGATTCTCGTCGAATCAGCGAGAATCACTTAGTGATTCTTGTCGAATCATACTTAGATGAATTTTCGTCTATCTTCCCGTGAGCTGGTCTTTGACCCATCCTTGCTCCTCTTCAGCTCTAGCTTTATCTCGACCCTGTGCTTGGAAGTAAGTACACTCCAATAGAGAAGGCACACATAGGCCAACACAATGATCTGCTCAATGAAGGATTACGTTGCGCAGCCCCGTGTATATTGACCCACTGCACCCTGACATTGGTGTGTACTTAGCGTGAAATAACTGCAAGCACAACTTGAAGACAAATGATCAAATACAATGTCAATTCACCTTAGCTGGTCCAGAGGCTTCTTCAAATCAGGTATATTGTGGATACAATACCCAACATGACCCACCTCCATGCGCACCGTACTCCGCTGGTGCTGGTCCCTGTCTCCCATCCGGAGCTCCTTTAATGTTATGGTTCAAAAACCATTAGTCATAAAGACTAAGCCCTATCATCCCCTACCCCTCCTGACTTCCAATAATGAAATTGATTTATCTTACCCTATCCAAACCAGCAAACTACAAAAATTCCATCTCCCCAAGTTCATCTCCCACTCTAGTTCAGCTTCTGCAGTTTTACTAAACGCAGACCATCCTAAGCTATATGAGGTATGCGAGGGGTGGTACTCCAAATTGTCTTCCGAATCTCCTATAATATTTACTGGAGGTCTATCATGACATAATTAGTCTAAATCCAGAAAATAATAATTTTCCTAATTAATCTGATATTTATTTAATTTCCTCCTAAACTAAGCCATGGGTGATTTGAACACGAAGTACCCTTTTCAGGTATGATTAAAGCCCCATAAAATTATGATAAATACTAGGCAGTAATTTGACAGAAAATTCAAATCTCTCAGAAGTTTTACCAAATTTAAACCCTTAATCCTTAATTGTGAACATTTCACCAATTAATCACTTAGAGAAGTAAATACAATAAATAAGCTTCTAAAAATTCCAAAGAAATTCAAGTATAGTTGTCATGCCTTAAATGTAATACCGACAAGGTTTCCATATTTTTCAGTGAGTATTAACCTCAAAATATAATTTAGAAATATAACCCTCTTTCTTAACTTAACAAAGCAACCACTGCAAATAATCCTCTAAAAATTATGAATTAATTTACACATCAATGTGTTGACCTCATAACTCTACTGATCGAGTTACATAATTGTTTTCAACAATATATACTCTTTGAATCAATTATTAAATAGAATTGCATTACTAAATGTCTGTAAAGGAAGCACTAAAAATAAATCTCCAAAAATTATAATAAAATTCCAGTGTGATTACATTAGGCAAAAACACTCTCTGCCAAAATTTCATGGAGATCAAGTAACCACAAGGATCATCATAGATAAAAGCCTATTGGGGAAAATTCATGAATTATGTGATAAGGACTTGAAGTGTTATCCAATAAATTACAAAATAAATACTTGAGGACTTGGGCTATCCTAGCATCCACTCTACCAAATTTCAAGCTCTTACAAGGGCATTTGACCCCATGCCCTTCACAAGCCACCAAGGTCAATCCTTCGGGTTTGGCCTTGGTTCCTAGGGCAAATTTACCCCAATCAACCTCAAACTCCATGAGTGGGTGCTAGAGAGCATTCTAAGTCAGTGGTCAAAATCTCATCCTCTGTTGAGGTGATCTGACCATTCAAGTCTCAAAGTGCACTTTTGACCTAAGACCCCTTATTAGGGCAAAACATAGGTTTGTTCATTTCCAATCTAAAACATCTCCAAATGGGATGAAAAATTATACAGAACCTTATGATAAACCCAGGGACCATTCACCAAAATTTGGGAGGGTTTTGAAGTCATTAAGCCATCTAATTAATTTACCCAAGGATTATTAAATTTTTCTAAAAAATTTAGGAAACCAGTCTCCAAAAATTATCATTTTTGGACAGGCCCTAGGTATAGCTAGGGTAGGCTCTTTGCCAAAATTTCAGATCATTTGGTCAAAGGATGAAGGGTGGGCACACCTTTTGGTATCTACCTAGATCTAGGTCTAGATTCCACCAAGAGAGGTGCCCTTGTCAAACCAGTTGACCAAATTCACCAAAATCAATTTTAAAATATAGTAGACCCATAGGGCTACAGATTACTTGTTGACCATTTCTTCATATAAAGCCTCTAGGTATTTTTCATAATTTATCTAAGATGGCTGTTATTTTAATGCAAAAAATTCACATAAAGAAAAGGATTAATTAAATAGCACAGATCTTGAAGCAAGATTTAAGGGCCCTTACATTGTCTTCTTCCTCCAGCCAAAGGCCACGATTTGCCTGACTTGGAGCTACTTACAAGCGCAGGCGCCGGCCGTCCAGCCTCCTCCCTGGTCGGCCACCGCCACCGCCACCACCACCTCCGTTGAGGTGGTGGCTATCGCCAGGCGGCGGCACAGCCGCCGGAGGGGCTTTTTACAGCGAGCCCGAGAATGCAGATTTCATGGAAAATCCATGAAAATCAAAACTCCAATCGGGCTCAATTTAGCCCGATTCGCAACCCTATTGAATCCTTAGATCTATCCGCAGAAGAAGAGGGAGGGGAGGACCTTGTTCGCGGGCTGGAGGCGTGGAGACCGTCGGGATGCCATTGGTGCGGTGGTGGCGTCGCCGGAATTCTCAATAGCACAGTGGGAGGCTCCAAAACTTCAATTAAAGGCTGGGAAACCTTCTCTTGGGCCTCTTAGGGTGTTTAAAAGCTTGGTCAAGGAGGGGGAACGGCCAAAACTTAAATGGCCATTATTGGTCCATTAAAGCTTGGGTCGGCCATGGTGGAGGGGGGCTGAAACGGCTCAATCCAGCCAAGCTAATGGCTGGAAACTCCTCCTCTTCCCTAGAGGAGTTGGATCCAGCCATAAAAGGGGGAGAGGGAAAAGCCACGACATCAAATGCCATTGATGGCCATGAAGGCAGGCTCTCGGCCATGACCGTAACCGTTCTCTTTAAAAAACCGTCGGTCCACGTGTCAAGCTTGACCGGTCAACTTAATTTAAGTAAGACTTATTAGGTCTTAATACGAGAAAACGGCCCACTTCCTAGACCGACACGGTTAAGCTGAACCAGCACCCAGCCAAAACAAATCTGTAAGAAAAGACTAAGTAAAATGGCGTTGAGTGAGCTCTGCTCACTCAACGCCATCCTTGATACGACGTTGAGTGAGCTCTGCTAACTCAACGCCATCCCAGATACGGCATTGAGTGAGCTCTGCTCACTCAACGCCATCCAGAATGGCCTCCCAGACAATGGCGTTGAGTGAGCTCAGCTCACTCAACGCCATCCAGAATGCCCTCCCAGACTATGGCGTTGAGTGAGCTCAGCTCACTCAACGCCATCCAGATTATGGCGTTGAGTGAGCTCTTCTCACTCAACGCTATCCAGAATATACCCTTTTAAACGATGGCGTTTAGTGAGCTAGCTCACTCAACGCCGTCCAGATTATGGCGTTGAGTGAGCTCTGCTCACTCAACGCCATCCAGACAACACTAAATGGCGTTGAGTGTGGTCAGTGCACTCAATGTCGTTCAAATTATCGCTTTGAGTGCACTCAACGCACTCAACGCCATCCCACCTGAAAGATTACGGCGTTGAGTGAGCTAAGCTCACTCAACGCCATCCAGTCTACGGCGTTGAGTGAGCTCAGCTCACTCAACGCCAACCAGACGACACCAGATGGTGTTGAGTGCAGTCAGTGCACTCAATGCCATTCAACTTAGGGCGTTGAGTACACTCAACGCACTCAACGTCATCCCGTCTGAAGGATGGCGTTGAGTGCAGTCAGTGCACTCAACTCCATTCTTCCTGAAAGATGGCGTTGAGTGCAGCCAATGCACAGAATGCCATTCTTCTAATGGCGTTGAGTGCACTCAACGCACTAAATGCCTTCCCGCCTGAAAGATGCCGTTGAGTGCAGTCAGTGCACTCAACACATTCTGCTTATGGAGTTGAGTGCACTCGACGAACTCAACGCCCAAGTCCTAAACTTATTTTAAGCAAGTTTGACCTACTATTTGCAGACCAAGTTGATTTTCACCTTTCTTCCTAAGCTCCCTTGGTCTTTTGGGTTTCCTAGGGTTTTGTCGTGACCTAGTCATGGCAAAACCACTCCCCGGGGGGTCTAGCCGGAAATGGGATGTTACAGAAGATCCAACTTATTTTGTTCTAATCAAGAAGCTTTGAAAAGCTAAGTTAGGTTTAATCAGAAGTATCAGTCAATCCAAGAATGGATCAAGAAGACTATAACAACAGAGAAATCTAACTGGTGAAGTTTTTAGTTACTCTTTACTCACAAATTCTTGCAAGATCTTCTGTTAGATCTGAGATTGTAAGCCTAAAATTATAAAGGCTGAGGTAGGGCTGTGTGCCTGAGGTAGGACTTGTGGAAAGTCTGAGTTGTAAGCCTAATTATAAAGGAAGAGGTAGGGCTGAGGCTTGAGGTAGGATTCTGGAGAAGAATCTGAGGTCAGACTTGTGTTAAGTCTGAGGTGTAGGAACCATCTTTGGTTCTGAAATTGTAAGATCTGAGGATCTGAGCTAGTGGAAGGAAGTTAGGCTGAGTCCAGTTATCTGCTGGATAGGCGAAGGGGCAAAGTGGATGAACCCATATCTTGGGGAACCACTATATGTCTGGTGTTTACTGTGATGTGTTTATTTTCTGTAGATTGATTAATCTGTGTTGAAAGAAGTCTTATAACTGTTTGCCTAAAAATTAAAAAGACACAAAAATATTAGAACCTATTCACCCCCCCCCCCTCTAAGTGTTTAGGCTCTTGAAATAAAGTCTTTCAAGTGGTATCAGAGGGAGGTTCCTAAAAATTTGACCTAACAGTCAGAGGATTTCTCCAAGGCAAATAATAGATAACAAAAATGGGTTCAAGTGAAAATCGAAAGGAATTTGGATCTATGAAATTGCCCATATGCAGGAAAGAATCTTTTGTCATTTGGAAAGAAAGGGTCAGGCTATTTATGGAAGCATCTGATCCAAGAATTTATATCACAGTACAGGAAGGCCCCTTCATCCCAATGAAGGTTTCAGTTCTTGATGCAAACATTCAAACTCCAAAGAGTTATTCAGAGATGACTAAGGATGAAATCATCTTGGCTACATTAGATAAAAGAGCTCAGAATATAATTGTAAGTACCATAGATGATAAAACATTCAATAATCTTGTGCACTGTAAAACTTCCAAAGAAATGTGGGATACATTGATTGTTTATATGGAAGGAACAGAAGAAGTCAAAGAGGACAGAAATTCTATGCTAAATCTGGAATATGAGAGCTTTAGGCAGAATAAAACTGACAGCATAGCTGAATGCTATAAAATGTTTTTCAGAATAGTGAATGAACTGATGACATATGGAAGAGTCTTCAGTACTTATGAACTGAATGACAAGTTTCTTAGGTCCCTAACAAAGGATTGGGACACTAAGATATGTGCCATCAGGGAAGTAGCCAAACTGGCTGACTCACCACCACCTACACTTTTTGGAAATCTGCTTTCATATGAAATGTAGCTTACTGCTAGGAAAGAGGAAGAGAAGGGCAGCAGATCTCAACATAAAGAAAAGTCAGTAGCTGATGGGCTAAAACCTGAACAGGCAAGCGTACCTGTCGAATTGTAGTACCAAGGTCGTATTTAAACACGGGGTTGTCAATTACTGCTACTCACGCTTGAACTATTATCCTACCGGAAAATAATTGGATTTTGAGAATTTTTTTAAGTAAAATGAACGATAAATTGCGAGATGAAAACTTATATAAAAAAGGCTAGCATTCGATCATTGATTCACCATGAAATGAAACGAGAAAATCAAAAGGCATAGTTTTAAATTTGCAAATCCAACTCGGCCATGACGGATCCGAAAATGAGACAAAATCTCGCTAGAGCATTATGCCTCCTAACTTATAACCTCTTTGATCGAAATCTCTTTACAAACCAAAGAAGCCTAAATTTACATTATCGAAGTGATCCTCACTATTGGATTTGACTCCAATCCAGAAGATTTACGTCGTCCTATCTCTAGGGTTGCGTTCAACTCCTTCCTTCTTTGAGTGATCTTTCACATCCACAAGCCTCTCGGCTACTCGAATATGAGATCCTAAGCCTACTACCGTATACCGGAAATACGGAGTCGACGAAATAAAAATCAAAGAAGGACCGAGTAGAATTAAGCAAAAATAAAACTATGGAATAAAAATAATTCTCATTTCAAATCAGGGATCCTCATGATCAAATGCTAAGAGAAAATTAGCTACGCATGACGGAAAAGAAAACGACAATAATAAAAGGAGAAGACTTCATATTTCTTATAATAGAGGGAAAAGAAGTACACAATAATGAAAACAAAATGATACTACTAAAACAAAATGAGAATACAAGTAAAGTAAGGAACTAGAAATGAAAAAATTACAATAAGACTCTATTGGTTGTACTCTCCAAAGCTATCTCCAAAAGCCAACTCTCAATCCAACCTCTTAAAGCATTAAACTTGGGTTCCTTTTATAGGAGAGGAGGGAAGCATCTAGAATAGGGGGAGACCAAGGGTGGCCGACCATAGGAGGGGGAAAAGTTCATGCATGTAATAAATGGAGGGGAGAGAAAAAGCTAGGGTGCATGCATTTTATTTAATGAAAAATATGTAATAGGAAGGGGGGAGTGATTGGAAAATAAAAGAGGGGAGAGAAATGGTAGGGGCCGACCATATAGGTGGAGGATGCATGCAAGTAATAAATAGGGGAGAGAGAGAAAGACATGTGCATGCATGAGAAAGGTGGCAAAATAATAAAGGAGAGAGAGGGGGTGTGGCCGGCCATTGTGGGCTTTAATGGGCTCGGGTAGAGGGCTAGGGGGCTGCATGGGCTGCTTGGGCTCGGGTATAGGCTAGGTGGGCTGGCCGAGCATGTTGAAGGGGGCTGCATGGTGGTCGGGCTGCTCCATATTTATCCATGTAGGCTTGAGGGCTGCACCATGTTGAAGGGGCTCGGGTTTGGCTTGCATGGGCTGCACCAAATGGAAGTTGAACTTGGGCTTGCCGCACTTGAGGGAGGGGGCCGACCACCTACAAAAAAGACATAACAAAACATTAGTTAATTCACAACATTAATCATTATAACATTAGTTATGTAAACTTAAACTAATACAAAAATAAAAATAAAACATATCATAAACATAACATAAAACAAAACAAAACATAAGTTTATAACATAAAGTAAAATAACAACCAAACATAAAATAAGACTATAGATTTATATAAAAAAAATATAAAACAACAACATTCAAGCATACAAAAACATAAAATTATAATAATACTTTGGAAATAGGCTACTAAATTACCCCCAAAAAGGATGACTAAAACTAGTCATCAAACTCCACCATGCTTAGACATTTGCTTTCCCTCAAGCAAATAGAAATAAAAACTAGGGAAAACAAAAAGAAAGCAAGAGATATATATTTTTAAGTTCCATAGTTAAGAAAAACAAAACATGAAAAATTAAACTATCCTAATATTCATGTTATCAACTAGTGGGGTGAGAAGTGCACAATAGAAAATTTGTAAGTGGAACCCTAAAAATCTCATTAAAACATAAGAAAAGTCTACTCATTTCTAAATCTTAAAAAAAAAAGGCATCCAAAATAAATGAAAATAAGGAAAACAAAAGTAGAGGTTCTATGTAGACGGCGCATTAACAAACTACTAGGTTGCTAGATAAACATTAACCCTAAAACACTCCAAGATAACCTCCAAAGAAATCCATCAATGATGGTGGCCATAGGCTTGTACGTTCACACTTTCTCCACTACGCGAATTTACGTTCTAAGATCATTAGGACTTCTAATAGGCGTTAAGACTTGGCTTAGGTAAATGATTAGGAAGTGGAATCAAAGATAAACATGAAGGTTTTAAGCACTAAACCAAGGTGAGCTCAAAAATAAAAAAAAGAATAATCAAAATGAGAAATAACAAGTATGTCATTTCTCCAATATGAAACTACAAAACAAGGCCATGAAAATTTTCTTTTATAAACTTGGCCAAACATAAAGTTTTTTTGCATTCATTTTTTTTTTATTTTTCATTTTTTTTTTCAATTTTTTCCTTTTTGAATAACATTTGATAAGAAAGTTCCAAAAATAAGCTTGAGAATTTCCTATTCATTTCAAAAATAATACCCCTCCCACAAAATAATTTTTAAGCTCAAGGTTATAGTGTAAAAATAGGAAAGGCATTTGGCTTTGGTGAACATAATGAAATGAAAGGTGGAGCTAAAAACAAAGAAAATAAGGTAAAGGCCCAAAATTGTTTTGCAAGGGTTTTGTTTTTGGTGGGCAAGTAAAGCTCAAACTAATCAAATGGTGGCCTAAATCATTTCTAAAGAACGAAAAAACGACGCAAATGCTTCGAGAGTAGCTTGGTACAAGTTCTAGACACCAAGAAAGACTACCCGGCAAATGAAAAAGAATTAATGATACCTAGCAACCATTCATAAGCAACTAACCGAATAAAAAGACATAACTACACATTGCTAGCGTATAACGTAAAAACCAGATGCCTATATTTAAGAAAAAAAACTAGTAGAACTAAACTATGTTAAAATGATAAGTTTAGAAAAACATTTTCAAAGTAATCTATATAGAACTACAAAAACCGCACGGGCCTACACATCACTAGAAGAAACATAAAAATAAAGATAGAAATAATTTACAATTTTGTTTTTCAAATTGATTTTAGCACACTTTTTTTTTCTAATTTTTTTGGGTTTTATAGTTTTATAATTTTTTTGGATTTTGAATTTTGATGACATAAAATACTATACTAATTTAAAACATAAAATTTTGTTTTTTCTTTTTGAAAGAAGAAAAACAGAAAGAAAAGACCCAAAGAAACTATACCCCCCATACTTAAATTCTTCATTGCCCTCAATGAAGAAAACAGAAAGAAAAAGAAAAGGGGACTGAGAAGAAGAGAAAAAGAAAAATGCAGGAAAATAAATAAATAAAAACAGGACTTCCCCGGGTTCGTGAGATGAAGGCGGATGTCGCTCCCCCATTCATGCTCTTTAGTGCGCTTGATCGTCAACAGGTTTTACTTGATCCATTTGATATCAGCAGCGGCAGAGCGGCGACCACGATCATGGACTTGATTGGCCTCCGGTAGAAAGAGCAAAATAAAAGAAAAAAAAATAGAGAGTCCGTGGGCAGATGCCCAATAATGTTTTTCATTACAATAATTCAAATAAAAGAGTCGCATAATAATAATAAGAAGTACAGAAATAAAAATGTCCATAACAAAATATAATTCTAGGAGTCCAAAAGAAGATTCTCCTTTGCAGGAGACACAGAATCATTAGAAAAATACAGTTTAAGTCGATGGCCATTAACTTTAAATTCACCCCTCTCCGGGTGCGCAAGCAACACAGTTCCGTAAGGAAAAACATCCTTGACCGTAAACGGTCCAGACCATCTAGATTTAAGTTTTCCAGGGAAGAGACGTAAACGCGAATTAAAAAGAAGAACCTGATCACCTGGTTTAAACGTTTTAGGATGGCGTAGGTTCTTATCGTGATACAATTTTGTGCGTTCTTTATAAATTTTATTATTTTCATATGCGTATGCTCGCCACTTGTCAAGCTCATTTAGTTGGTTTTTTCTATGCTCGCCGACTGAGTGTGGATCGAAATTAAAAAATTTTAACGCCCAATATGCACGGTGTTCTACTTCTACCGGAAGATGACACGATTTTCCATAGACTAATCGGAAAGGAGTACAACCGATGGCAGTCTTGTATGCTGTATGATAGGCCCAAAGAGCATCGTCTAATTTTAATGACCAATCTTTACGAGAAGTAGAAACGGTTTTTTCCAAAAAAAAATTTAAGTTCTCGATTGACTACCTCGACCTGACCGTTAGTTTGGGGGTGATAAGCGGTTGATAATTTATGCGTAACGCCATATTTAGCTAAAGCCTTGGCGAGTTGAGCATTGCAAAAATGACTTCCCCTATCACTAACGATCGTGCGAGGAAAACCAAAATGAGAAAATAATTTTTTAAGAAAATTAATAATAACACGAGCATCATTATTTGGTAAAGCTTGGGCCTTCGCCCACCTAGAGACGTAATCTACGGCGACTAGAATATATTTATTTCCTAAACTTGAGGGAAATGGGCCGACGAAGTCTATGCCCCACAAATCAAAAACTTCGCACTCGAGAAAATAGTTTTGTTCCATTTCATTTTTATTAGAGAGATTTCCAGTCCGCTAGCATCGATCGCATCTGCCCACAAAGATTTATGCATCTTTAAATATGCTTGGCCAATAGAAGCCAGCACTAAGTACTTTGTGTGCGGTGCGGTTTGCTTGTAAGTGCCCTCCAGTCGGACCTTCATGAACATGTTTTAAGATTTGTTGACCCTCTTCCCGAGAAACACATCTCCTTACCACCTGATCCACACAAATGCGAAATAGAAATGGGTCTTCCCAAAAATAATACTTCAACTCAGAAAAGAATTTCTTCTTTTGGTGAGTTGAGTATTCTTTTGGAAGGACCCGGGCCACAAGATAGATGGCCAGATCGGCAAACCAGGGGGTAGAAGAAGAAGAAATATTTAAAAGACGCTCATCCGGAAAAGAGTCATTAATAAAGGTTTCATTTAAAATACCAAGATTGGGATTTTCAAGACGAGAGAGATGATCAGCTGCTAAGTTTTCCGCTCCTTTCGTATCCCGAATCTCCAAGTCGAATTCTTGAAGTAAGAGGATCCAACGGATAAGACGCGGCTTGGCATCTGGTTTAGAAAGGAGGTACTTCAAAGCGGAATGATCCGTGAAAACAATAACTTTAGAAAGAGTAACATACGATCGGAATTTATCAAAAGCAAAATAACCGCTAAGAGTTCTTTCTCCGTCGTGGTATAATTTACTTGAGCAGAAGTTAGAGTTTTACTAGCGTAGAAAATCGGAAGAAAGTTCTTAGCAATTCGTTGACCTAGAACCGCACCTACCGCATGATTACTCGCATCGCACATTATTTCGAATGGTAAATCCCAAACTGGGGCGATCATAATAGGAGCATTTATAAGTTTTGATTTTATTAATTCAAAGGCCTCGATACAAGATTCATCAAAAGCAAAAGGAGTGTCTTTTTCGAGAAGGTGGGTGAGAGGCTTAGTTATTTTTGAAAAGTCTTTAATAAATCTACGATAAAAACCCGCAGGCCCTAAAAAACTTCTAATTGCTTTAACAGTTGTAGGTGGCGGTAACTTTTCAATTATTTCAATTTTTCCCTTGTCCACTTCAATTCCCTTAGCGGAAATTTTGTGGCCAAGGACTAAACCTTCACGTACCATAAAGTGGCACTTCTCCCAATTTAGAACTAGATTTGTCTCCTCGCAGCGTTTTAAAACTTTTCCTAGATTATTTAAGCATAGTTCAAAAGAGTCGCCAAAAACGGAAAAGTCGTCCATAAAAACTTCCATAATATTTTCTACATATTTATCGAAGATGGCTAGCATACACCGCTGAAAGGTACCTGGTGCGTTGCATAGCCCAAAAGGCATCCTACGGTAGGCAAAAGTTCCAAAAGGGCAAGTGAATGTTGTCTTCTCTTGGTCTTCGGGTGCAATAGGGATTTGGAAGTATCCCGAAAGACCGTCGAGAAAGCAATAAAAACTATGCCCGGATAAGCGTTCTAGAATTTGATCGATAAAGGGGAGGGGGAAGTGATCTTTATGAGTGGCATCATTTAATTTACGGTAGTCGATGCACATCCTCCATCCCGTTACCGTCCTAGTCGTAATTAGATCGTTATTTTCATTAGTTATTACCGTGACTCTACCCTTTTTAGGAACTACCTGGACCGAACTTACCCACTGACTATCGGAAATGGGATAAATGATCCCCGCATCTAATAACTTAAGAACCTCACCCTTCACAACCTCTTTCATGTTGGGATTAAGATGTCGCTGAGGTTGGACTACACCCTTTTTATTATTTTCAAAAAGTATTTTGTGTGTGCAGAAAGAGGGGCTTATGCCAGGAATATCAGAAATTTGCCATGTTATAGCTCGGCGATGCTTTTGTAGTAGTTCGATCAATTGATCGTTTTCGGATTGAGAAAGAAAAGCCGAGATTATAACGGGCAATTTAGAATCTTTTGCAAGAAAGGCATATTTGAGGTGGTCAGGCAGTGGTTTTAAATCAAGGTGGTGTGGTTCGTCATAAGAGTTTTTTAGATTCTTTTCTTTTTCAAAAATAAGATTTTCATACTTTTTCTACTACATACAAAATCATTTTCAAAATTTTCTTGGATCGACATCACCGTGTTTTCAAAATTATTTGAAGAAGTTTCGGAAAAATAAGAGGAAAATTCATTTGAAGAAATGTTGGAAAGGGAAAGGGAAGAGTCTTCATTTAGAACATCAACAAAAAACATGAGTCATCATTTTTTAAAGAGTTTTTCATGGATTGATTAATGGAAAATGTGACCTCATCATCTCCCACACGCAAAAACAACTTTCCGTTACTAACATCTATAACTGCTCGAGAGGTGGCTAGGAATGGTCGGCCAAGGATAAGAGGGACCTCGACGTCCTCTTCAATATCAAGAATGACAAAATCCACCGGGAAGATGAATTTGTCGACCTTTACTAGCATGTCCTCAACGATACCTAATGGATACTTAATGGACCTATCAGCTAATTGGATACTCATTCTTGTAGGGCTGAGAGTGTCTAATCCTAACTTCTTAAATAATGAAAAAGACATCAAATTGATGCTCGCTCCTAGATCTACTAACGCATGTTTAACAAATAAATCACCAAAGACGCAAGGAATGGAAAAACTACCCGGATCGTTTATCTTTTTAGGAAGATTAGAGTTTTTAACGGCCGCCGAGCATTCTTCATTTAATGTTACATGTGATAAATTTTTCAATTTCGTCTTGTTTGTTAACAGATCCTTAAGATATTTTGCGTACTTCAACATTTGACTAATAACTTCATGAAATGGCAAATTAACGTGAATTTATTTGAACATTTCAAGGAAGCGTTTGTACTGATCGTCTAGTTTTTCCTTCCTAAGTCGAGCCGGATAAGGAGGTGGCGGAGATTCCTTTATAATAATAGGAGCATCATTTTGAAAATCATTTTTTTCTTTTTCAGAATCAGTAAAAACAGTGATATCTTTTTCTTTTTCAAACGTAGATTTTTCTTTTTCAAGATTTAAGTTATCACTTTCTATGGGGGTAAAAACAGGAGGGACAATCACCCTTGGCTCTTCCCTTATGGTGGGCTCGTTAACAACCTTACCGCTCTGAAGGGAAATTGCATTTGCGTGCTCCCTTGGGTTAGGATCAGTGTTCGAGGGAAGAGTTCCGGGTGGTCTCTCATAAAAAGCCTTGGCGAGTTGGCCGACCTGATTTTCTAAGTTTTTCATTGATCCCGTTAAGTTTCTAATAGTATCATCGTTTGAGCTTATATACTTAGCGAGGATCTCTTCCAAAGGGGAAGGTTTTTGAAAATTTTGTTGTTGTGGTGGTGGTGGTGGTGTAAAATCGTGCGGTGGGCGTACAACATTAGCGTTATTACTCCACGAGAAATTAGGATGGTTACGCCATCCGGGGTGATAAGAATTAGAAGAAGAATTAAAACCAGGAGGAGAAGAAAAATTCGAAAAAGCAGAAAAATTGTTCGCAGAAATATTTTGAGCAAGCCTGGGTATGTTCCCCAGATAATCCACCTGCTCGGCAGCAGCAGCATTTTCATATACCTTAGCGGCGGAGGGAGCAGTCATCTCCGAGATCTTCTTGTTGAGCATTTCCACTTGCAGCGCCAGTTGCGTCACCGAATCCACTTCATATATACCTGCAGGTTTAGATGGGCGAGTCCTAGACGAATTCCACTGATAGGTGTTCATCGCCATGTCCTCGATAAGCTCAAGAGCGGCTTCCGGAGTTTTGCGGTCTAAAGAACCAGCGGAAGCGGCATCTATCATCTGCTTAGTTTCTTGGTTTAGCCCATTATAGAATGTCTGGACCTGTAACCATACAGGCTGAGCATGGTGTGGGCATCTTCTCAAAAGTTCCTTGAACCTCTCCCAAGTGTCATAGAGGGTCTCAGAATCAATTTGAGAGTATGAAGTTATATCATTTCGCAGCTTAGCAGTTTTAGCGGGGGGAAATAACGAGAAAGAAATTTTTCAGTTAAAATGTTCCAAGTAGTGATTGATCCTCTTGGAAGAGAACTTAACCACTATTTGGCTTTGGTTCTTAGGGAGAAGGGGAAGAGTCTTAGCCTTATCGCATCGTCTGAGACACCATTGATTTTAAAGGTGTCACAGATTTCAAGAAAATTGGCAATATGCAAGTTCGGATCTTCATCTTGTAATCCGTCGAACTGTACATATTGCTGCACCATTTGTATGATGTTAGGCTTAAGCTCGAAGTTATTGTTCGCAATCGCAGGTCGAACAATACTTGATTCAGTCCCTTCCAAGTTGGGTCGAGCATAATCGGACATGGTCCTTTGCTGAGCCATTCCTGGGTTAGGGTCTCCCATCTCAGAATTAAAATTGCAATCCCCATAGGAATCCTCAACCGCTGTTTGAGAAGTGGAAGCCCCGAATCGTAGTTGTCTCCGAAAGGAGCGTTCGATTTCCGGGTCCAAATCAACAAGTAGCGACGGATTCGCTCGGGTCATGCACTAACACAAAAAATGAGGGAAAATGAAAATGAAAGCTTGAAAAAGAAAGAAAAAGAGAAGAAACGGTTTTTTTAAAAAAAAATAGATTTTTTTACGGCTTGGCTCTCGAACTTCCCGAGGACTACCCGGTGAAGGGTTCGCCCGGTACTAGGTAAAATGGTGGCGCTTAAAGCCCCTTACCTTTTTCGAGAGATTTTAGGTGGGGTAGAAATTAAAATGAGGTGGGTTGATTATAAATATTTAAATATATAGAAATATATTTTTTTTATTTTTGTAGAAGTAATAGCGCAAGCGTTTTCAAAATATTGACGAGAAAACTCCCCGGCAACGGCGCCAAAAACTTGATGGGCTAAAACTCGAACAGGCAAGCGTACATGTCGAATTGTAGTACCAAGGTCATATTTAAACACGGGGTTGTCAATTACTGCTACTCACGCTTGAACTATTATCCTACCGGAAAATAATTGGATTTTGAGAATTTTTTTAAGTAAAATGAACGATAAATTGCGAGACGAAAACTTATATAAAAAAGGCTAGCATTCGATCATTGATTCACCATGAAATGAAACGAGAAAATCAAAAGGCATAGTTTTAAATTTACAAATCCAACTCGGCCGTGACGGATCCGAAAATGAGACAAAATCTCGCTAGAGCATTAGGCCTCCTAACTTATAGACTCTTTGATTGAAATCTCTTTACAAACCAAATAAGCCTAATGTTGTATTATCGAAGTGATCCGCACTATTGGATTTGACTCCAATCCGGAAGATTTACGTCGTCTTATCTCTAGGGTTGCGTTCAACTCCTTCCTTATTTGAGTGATCTTTCACATCCACGAGCCTCTCGGCTACTCGAATATGAGATCCTAAGCCTACTACCGTATACCGGAAATACGGAGTCGACAAAATAAAAATCAAAGAAGGACCGAGTATAATTAAGCAAAAATAAAACTATGGAATAAAAATAATTCTCATTTCAAATCATGGATCCTCATGATCAAATGCTAAGAGGAAATTAGCTACGCATGATGGAAAAGAAAACGACAATAATAAAAGGAGAAGACTTCATATTTCTTATAATAGAGGGAAAAGAAGTACACAATAATGAAAACAAAATGATACTACTAAAACAAAATGAGAATACAAGTAAAGCAAGGAACTAGAAATGAAAAAATTACAATAAGACTATTGGTTGTACTCTCCAAAGCTATCTCCAAAAGCCAACTCTCAATCCAACCTCTTAAAGCATTAGACATGGGTTCCTTTTATAGGAGAGGAGGGAAGCATCTAGAATAGGGGGAGACCAAGGGTGGCCAGCCATAGGAGGGGGAAAAGTTCATGCATGTAATAAATGGAGGGGAGAGAAAAATCTAGGGTGCATGCATTTTATTTAATGAAAAATATGTAATAGGAAGGGGGGAGTGAATGGAAAATAAAAGAGGGGAGAGAAATGGTAGGGGCCGGGCATGTAGGTGGAGGATGCATGCAAGTAATAAATAGGGGGGAGAGAGAAAGACATGTGCATGCATGAGAAAGGTGGCAAAATAATAAAGGAGAGAGAGGGGGTGTGGCCGGCCATTGTGGGCTTTAATGGGCTCGGTTAGAGGGCTAGGGGGCTGCATGGGCTGCTTGGGCTCGGGTATAGGCTAGGTGGGCTGGCCGAGCATGTTGAAGGGGGCTGCATGGTGGCCGGGCTGCTCCATATTGATCCATGTAGGCTTGAGGGCTGCACCATGTTGAAGGGGCTCGGGTTTGGCTTGCATGGGCTGCACCAAATGGAAGTTGAACTTGGGCTTGCCGCACTTGAGGGAGGGGGCCGGCCACCTACAAAAAAGACATAACAAAACATTAGTTAATTCACAATATTAATCATTATAACATTAGTTATGTAAACTTAAACTAATACAAAGATAAAAATAAAACATATCATAAACATAACATAAAATAAAACAAAACATAAGTATATAACATAAAGTAAAATAACAACCAAGCATAAAATAAGACTATAGATTTATATAAAAAAATATAAAACAACAACATTCAAGCATACAAAAACATAAAATTATAATAATACTTTGGAAATAGGCTACAAAATTACCCCCAAAAAGGATGGCTAAAACTAGTCATCAGTAGCCTTCAAGGCTGAGGGCACAAGGAAGGGTAGGAGAAAATCTCCTTCTCCGCCTAGAAGGAGTACTGAAGTAGAAGAAGGTGTTCCTGAAACAAGTACATCAGATATTCATACATCTGATGAAGACTTTGATTCCCTCACAAGACAATTCCAAAGGTTCATGAAGAAAAAGAATTGGAGAACCAGGCCTTCATCTACATCCTATTCCAAGGATGAATACTACAGGAAGAAGAAAACACCTAAGGAGGATAAATATGCTTCTAAACCTGGTAAACAATCTAATTCTAAGATTGTGTGTTATTTCTGTAACAGGTCTGGGCATGTCATAGCTGACTGTCCTGAAAAAAAAAGGAGTCAAAGGATAAGAAGAAGAAGCTGGTCAAAGGCAAGAAGGAGAAGTCTCTAGTGGCTCAGAAGGAGAAGAGTTGGACAGACTCTTCATCTTAAGAATCTTATAAAGAAGAGGCAGAAGCATATGTTGGACTCTTCTCAACAGAAGAGGATTCTAGGGAACTAGAATTCCTACAGATGCTGGACTCCATAAATGGAGTGGAAGAATATTGCTGTAAAGGGCTGATGGCTCAATCTGAAGAAGATAAGTGCCAGGATCAGCCTGGACCAAGTAAGGTAAACAATTCACCCCTAGTCTCAGATTACTTTACTGGATCAATATTAGAAGCATCTTCTTCAAAAGAAGTGGATGGATCTGAGTCTGAGGGGGATATTCACCAACTCATTAATGAGTATGGTGGGTTGTTGCATGCTCTAAAGAAGAGCAAGTTTGTTGTTAAAGAGCAAGCCAAAGAGATTTAGTCTCTAAGCTGGCTGCAGCAGTTTCAGCAAAACTGTTGGATCAAAAACTGAATGAGGTTGCCAAATTGAAAAATATTACAGTTATTCAGATGGGCATAATCTCATTCAAAGAGAATCATATCAAGAAACTGGAGGGAAAACTTCAGCAAGAGAGAGAGCTAGTGGCAAAATTCTCCAAGCCAAAATCAGTCTTACCTTTAATAGATAATTTTGTTTCACAAAAAGGAAAGACTGGTCTAGGCTTTAAGGGAAGAACTTGGGATACCAATTCTCATAGAAAAGGTAAAGCCACAGTTCAACCTCTAGCTATTAATCCCCCTATTTTCTTTAAGGAGGTAGTGAATCCTACTAATAGGTATGATCATGACATTACACATGGTCACTGTGAACATGAAAATTTCATGAGCAAGGGTACTAATACCAATATACCAATCTATAGGCATGCCCATCATATTCAAGAGGAGTTCTTGAAGAATGTTGTTCCAGCACCAACACTTAATAAGTCTACTGACAACAAAGTAAGAAGGCCTGTACCTAAGAATAGGTATAATAGGTTTGACTGTTGGTGTTGTGGCAAGGTGGGCCACTTTGTCATGCATTGCTGGTTTAACTTAAGTGTTAAAACCAAAAGTAGTATTCCTGTTAGATCAGTCACAGGGTTTCAAACTAACAAGGACCTAGGACCCACTTGCAAGTTGGGTTCTAAGGGTAAGTGATTCTTTATTTGTTGCAGGTAAATCCAAGTGACCATACCCTTATATGGTACTTGGATAGTGGCTGTTCCAGACATATGACTGGAACAAGGAGAATATTGAGGGACTATGTGCCCATAAAGAATGGACCAAAAGTTATCTTTTGTGGATCAGAAAAGGTAATCATCAAAGGATTTGGTAACATATCTTTAGATTCAATTACAATCACTAAAGTGGCTTATGTAAAGGGTCTAAAACTTAACCTGATTAGCATAAGTCAACTTAGTGACCTAGGTTATGATATTTCTTTCCTCAAAGGGAAGTGGCTAGTAAAAAGGTCAAGTGATCAAGAGATCATTTTGACTGGCACTTGGAAAGGAAATGTGTATTGCCTTAACCAAGAGTGTGAGTCTAACAACTCACCTATTTGTTTGGTTGCAAGAGAGAAAGCTTCTATATTTATCATCTGAACTATAAGTTAATTGGACTGCTGTTCAGCATGGGATTAGTGAGGAATGGTCCTCAAGTTTAGTGCATAAAAGAGGATGTTTGTATCTCATGCATATGGATTTGTTTGGTCCTATGCCAGTCCATAGTCTTGGTAGGAAAGCATACACAATTGTTGTTGTGGATGACTATTCTAGATTTACATGGGTTTTCTTCTTGAGGCAGAAATCTGAAACCCCAACTATTTTCCAGACTTTTGTCAGACAAATATAGAATGAATACAACAGCTTAGTGGTCAAAATCAGAAGTGACCATGGAACTGAATTTCAGTCTGAATGTATGACAAAATTCTGTAAAGAACTTGGGATTCATCAGGAATTCTCTTCACCTAGAACTCCTCAGCAAAATGGTGTTGCTGAAAGAAAGAATAAGACTATAATTGAAGCCAGTAGAACTCTACTGAATGACACTACTCTCCCTGAATACTTTTGGGCTGAGGCAGTAAATACTGCATGTCATGTGCTCAATAGGGCCTCCATCAACAAGAAACACAAGATGACTCCCTACCAAATTTTAAAAGGTAGAAAAACAAACATATCTTATTTCAGAATCTTTGGTAGTAAGTGTTTTGTACTAGTCAATGGAAAACACTACCAAACAAAGTATGCTGTCAAATCCCTAGAAGGGATATTTGTTGAGTACAACAACTATAGTAAAGTATACAAGATGTACAACTTGACTACTCAAGTTGTAGAAGAATATGTGCATGTTGTAATTGATGAGTCAATATTTATTAACAGTGAATTGTCTAGTTCTTCAGTTAGTTCTACAGGTCTAACAGATAAGCTGGACAAGCTGACCATCAATGTAGATGTTCCTGCTAAACTGGATGAGGATAAAGATGCCAGCTATCCAAGGGAGATCAAGTCCCTCTGGGTGAAGAAGAAAATGTGGAGCATCAAGATGAGGAAACTGGAGATAGCCATAATACTGACAGAATTCCTCCAGCAAGAAGACACCTGAAGGATCATCCATCTAACCAGATCATTGGTGATGCAAGTCAAGGTATTCTAACAAGGAGCAGGATCATGAACACAGTTTTATGTTCTAGCTTCCTATCTCAGATAGAACCCAAGAAGATTGAAGAGGCCATGCAAGACACCAACTGGATTGATGCAATGCAAGAAGAGCTCAGTCAGTTCAAAAGGTGTAAGGTCCTGGAACTGGTGCAAAAACCTAAGGATCATAACATAATAGGAACTAAGTGGAACTACAGGAACAAGCTTGATGAGAGTGGCACTATAGTCAAGAATAAGGCTAGACTGGTAGCAAAAGGCTACATGCAAGAGGAAGGTATTTATTTTGATCAAACCTTTGCTCTAGTGGCAAGGCTGGAGGCAATAAGGCTGTTCTTAGCCTATGCTGCATAGCAAGGGTTCAAAGTATTTCAAATGGATGTGAAATCAGCATTTCTGAATGGTGATTTAAAAGAAGAAGTCTATGTAGAACAACCCTCAGGTTTTGTAGACTCTCACTTTCCTGATTATGTATATAGGCTTAAGAAAGCTCTAAATGGTTTGAAATAAGCTCCAAGGGCTTGGTATGAAACCTTGTCTGCCTTCCTCATTGAGAATAAATTCTCTAGAGGAAAGATAGACAAAACTCTATTCTATAGGGAATCAAAAGGCAAGATAATGCTAGTCCAGATATATGTGGATGACATTATCTTTGGTTCTACTGAAAACATCCTTTGTATGAAGTTTGCCAAACTTATGCAAGGAAAGTTTGAGATGAGCAGTATGGGGGAGCTGAAGTTCTTCTTGGGACTTCAAGTTAGACAGACTGAGAGTGGGTTGTCCATATCCCAGTCTAAGTTCATCAAGGAGTTGATTAAGAAGTATGGTTTGGACTCAGCTTCTACAATGAAAACTCCAATGGGATCAAAAATACCTATATGCAAAGATGAAGCAGGGAAACCTGTTGATGAGTCTTTGTATATAGGGATAATTAGCTCCCAACTATACTTGACTGCTAGTAGACCTGACATCATGTATGCAACATGTGTCTGTGCTAGTTATCAAGCATGCCCTAAGGAATCTCATTATACTGCAGTTAAAAGAATTTTGAGATATCTTAAGGGCACACCTAATCTAGGCCTTTGGTACCCTAAGAATAGAAATTTTCTATTAATAGGTTTCTCAGATGCAGATTTTGCTGGATGCAAAGAAGACAGAAAAAGTACCACAGGAACCTGTCAATTCCTTGGTGGGAGGCTGGTGTCATGGAGCAGCAAGAAGCAAACCAGTATAGTTATATCAACAGCTGAATCAGAGTATATAGCTGTAGGTAGCTGCTGTGCACAATTGATGTTGATGAAGCATCAACTAGAAGATTATGACATCCAGGTAAGTAAAATACCACTATTTTGTGATTCTACAAGTGCTATTTCTATTGCTAAGAATCCTATATCACACAGTAGGACCAAGCTTATAGATATTAAGTTTCATTTTATCAGAGAACATGTAGAGAAGGAAAATATTGATTTAGAGTTTATAAAAATTAATAATCAAATAGCTGATATTTTTACAAAACCACTGGATGAAACTAAATTCAATAATTTTAAAATTGAATTAGGTATGTTGAACCTAGACTAGGTTAACCCAAGTTTCCATTAGTAGCATATGTAAGCACCAAATTTCTGTTGAAATTTGGCTAAGTACAAAGTTTGTGTCGACACAAGCAAGTTGTGTCGACACACTCAGTGTGTTGTGTCGACACAAAACAAGGATATGTCTACACAGAAACAGTATCTGTGTCGACAGAAGAATAGGTGTCGACACAAAAATTCTCGACACAACCTTGTCGAGACTATATGTCAAGAGGATATTTGTGTCGACACAAAAAGTTGGTGTCGACACAACTCTATCGAGAGTAAAGTGGTCAGTGTCGACACAGACTCAAGTATGTCGACATATAGATGTGTCGACTTAAAATACGTTTTGTCGACTTAGACATTAGTATGTCGACACATAGTCATGTCGACTTAACTTAAGTTTTGTCAAGACCTAGGTCATTTTTATCGACACAAAAAAACTAATTTGTCGACTTAAGCCTGACTTTTGATCTGCCCTTGACTCAAGTACTATAAATAGGTGAAGCAAAAATTTGGTCGACTACACTATCAGAATTTTTGACTCTACACCTTCTATCGACATAGACCTTCTCTTCTCTTCTCTTCTATCACTTACGTTAATGGCGCCAAACAAAGAAGATAAGGTTAATGAAGGTTATGAACTGGTTCGCGAAAGATTCACGACTGCTTCTAATGAAATTCAGGGAGTCATTGCCCTAATTTCTGAAAATGGATTAGAATTTTTGGTCTCTGAACCGACCAAAATATGGAAAAAGGAAGTCAAGGAGTTCTACTCAACCGCTATTGTGGACACAGAAGGACAGAAAATCAAGGCGTCTATTCAAGATACCCGGGTGAAGCTCACATTGAAATCTATCAGGAAAGCACTACATCTACCATTAATCAAGGATACAGACGAAATAACTCCTTCCAAGATAACTGAAGCTTTATACTGGTGTGGACTGAGTCTCAGTATTAAGATTGGATCATCTATAAATAGAAAAGGGATGAATTCCCAAGGAAAATTTCTTTCAGAAGTTTTGGGAAAAGTGATAATCTGCAAGACTGGTAGACATGATAGGATTTCTGCCCACATGTTCAATCTTATGGTGAGAGTTATATTCAAGATAAACACTGACTGGGAAGCAGTAGTGTTTGATAAAATACAAGAAGGATTTAAGAAACCTAACCTGGGAAGGATCCTCAGTTTATGCTTAACATCAGTAATTCCATATGTTCTGAAATAAGCAAATGGTTCTAAGATAAATTACATGAGGAAAATAGATGTGACGATACTGTCAAGATGGGACAAAGTTCTGACCAAGGAAGTCCCTGCTCCCAAGGAGCAAACTAAGAAAGACAAGAAGAAAAAGAAAGTGATTGTACAGGCTGATTCCTCCAGTGATTCTAAAGAGGAAGTGGTCATTAGTTCTTAGGAAGACCAGCACCAACAGGAAGCACATGATCAAGAAAAGGACAGTGAGCCCTAGGAGAACCAAGTTGACTCCACTCAAGGGGGAGAACACTTTGAACAGGGAACTGAGCTGCCTTCCCAAGGGAGAGGAATTGATGATGCTGTCCTAGACAATGATTAAGCTGCAGATACAATCATGAAGGTAGTATCTGAAATCAACACTACAGCTGAAGAAACTAATAAGACATATGCTCAAAATGAGCCAGTAAGTATCTTCTCCACAGTACAGTGATAAATGATAGTATTCTTCTCAATAATTGTTCAGGTGGGAAACTTTTGTGTAAAAAGAAAGTCTTTTAAGTCATTAAACCAAAACTAATCTTATTCCTTCTGTACAGATTCAGAAGGAATTTACAATGGAAGATTTAATTCCTGATCTTCCTCCAGATAGAACTGAGGGGGAGCATATTGAGAAAGGAAAAGATATTCCAAGGACCGAGGGGGAGTTATCAAAGGATACTGAGAAGGATACCCCAGCTGAAAAGAATACTGTTAATATTAATAGTACAACTGAATCTTTTGAAGATGAAGAAGCCACATTGGCTAAGAAAAGGAAGCTAACTATTTTAAAGAAAAAGAGTTCTGGATGCAAGAAGGCTTTGCAAGTGGGAACATCACCATCTACATCAACTGTGGACTTTAGTTTTTTACTGGTCTAGATGCAAATAAAACTAGATAATCAAAGACAGTCTATAGAGCAATATGTGGATGAAACTCATAAGGACTTACAGTTTCAATTGGCCCACGACATCAAATCCATTAGATTTGAAGTGAATCAACATAAGAAGGAGATGACAGATTGCTTCCATAAAGGAGGTAATGCTGTGGTGTTCCTGGCCAAGCAACAACAAAATATCCAAGCTAAAGTGGATGAAATTGAAGTGAAGCAGGGATATGTACTGGAGAATAAGTTAAGGATGAATGAAAATCTCAAGTATTAACATCATGAAATATTGACAAAGCTCAATGATTCTAGCACTACTCTGAAGGCTGAAATCTCCAAGCAAATCCAGGAAGATATATCTGCTATCAAAGCCACATTTCAAGAATTTCAGGAGAAAATTAAAACTTTCCTGACAAAATTCAGAGCTTATTTTAAAGAGGGAACTGAATATATAGCTGATTAACTCAGATTCCAGAAAGAAGATTTAAGAGATCTTGTTGCAGGAGAAGTCATAAAGGGGGAGAGATTACTAGTCAAAATCAGCTCTGACCATGCTAAATAGACTACCAATAGCATCAGAGCTACTCTTGGATATCCTCCTCTTTGTGATGATGCTAATGTAGCTGAGTCTTGGATACAACCTGAATATTTTGAAGGAGATCAGCCTGAAGTTGCTCAGGTGATCTACTCCCAGCTAATTTTGAGATGGTTCAAGAAGAAGTGCTGAAAATGTATAGTCCTCCACTAGAGGCACAAAATGTAATTCTGGAAAAGGTTGAAAAGTCAGAAGCTGCATTAGAAGCTCAGAAGGAAGCTCAACTTTCCAAGAAGAGATTCAGATAGAAGGCTGAGCTGAAGCCATATTTTGAGAAGTGGAGCCCAACTTCTATAAACATAATACTTACTGCCTGGAAAGCTGTAAAGGATAAAACCCATGACAGGGGTAAGTGGTATTCTGAATAAGAGTGGAATAAATATCAAGCAGGACAAGAAGCAATTCTTCAACATAGAAGAAGTGCTAAGGCTGGAAAGCTACCTGCTAATGCTTAAGAGCCAAGCAAGTACTTCCCCAAACCTTTCCACTATTTTGAAAGACAGAAGATCAAGGCTGTAGAATTAAAGAAGAAAGCCCTAAAAGGGAAAAAGCCAGGTGAGGTTGTTGAACCTTCTGTGCAGGCAAAAATCAAGTCTGGAAAAGGAATAGTTATTAAGGAGCCTAGTCAGTAATAGGATTGTTAGGTTTATGTAATAGAATAATGTACTAATTTGTTTCTTTTGTACTATAAGAAATTCATGTAAACCAAAGTTTTTTTGATTAATGAAATCTATTTCAGTATTAAGTGTTTGTTGTTTACAATGAATATGTGATAACCATCTCTGAAATATTTTTACTTCTATTACAATTTTGTTTTATCTTAAGAGATGTATATCTTTGACTAAGGGTTATGACTTCCTCAAATAGGGGGAGATTGTTGGGTACATTGGAAAATGTGTACTAGATTTTGAGAAGCCACAACTTAGTCAATGATTTGTATCAATTTTTATTTGATAGGAGTTTGAGTTTCATTGTGCAGGTTTAAGTATTTGAAGGAAAATTTTCTAAGTACAAGTGTCGACACTTGTGAAGAAACTGTGTCGACACTCAGGAAACTTTTGTCGACACTCAGGCAAGCTGTGTCGACACACAAGAAAATTGTGTCGACACTCAGGGAAGTTGTGTAGACACCCAGAATTTGTGTCAACACTTATAAAGAAGCTATGTCGACACTTAGAGCTTTGTCGACACCTAAAGAAGAAGTTGTGTCGACATCCAGAAATATGTTGACATCTGAAGCAGGACTTGTGTTGACACTTATAATTGAATCTATGTCGACATTCATGAGATATGCCGACACCTGAAGCAATTGTGTTGACACACAGGACTTGTGTCGACACACCAACTCTCAAAAGGCTGTGTCGAGTTCAGAAGTAATTGGGTTGACACACAAGACTTGTGTCGACACACACTCAACGCCATTTGACAAACACTCAACACTGTCTACAACAGAAATGTCAAGACAAGAAGCTACTGTGTCGACACACAGGACTTGTGTTGATACATACAACATAAGCAGTGTCGAGAAGCAGAAGTATGACTGTGTCGACACTTGGAGTAATTGTGTCGACACCATGAAGACTTGTGTGGACACTTAGTCTATATGTGTCAACACATGTGAAGCAGTCTGCTGAGTGTTGTATGTTGAGTTGAAAAGACATTGAAGAACCTTGTGACGTGACTGGTGACTTGACAGTTATCATAACTAGTCGGTCTGACACCACCGTCAGAACTGTCAGAAGTTTGTTATGAACCGGATCAGCCGATAACCATGAAGCAAGCTCTATATAAGAGACAGATTGGAAATGAAAAAAAAATATATGAACAACAACGTGAGGCATCAATAAGAAGAATTCTGACAGATCAAGGGCTGTCTACAAGAAAGATTCAGAGTTTTATCTGAATTTAAGGAAGAAGCTGATTGAAGATCATCTTCATGAACAGAGAAGATCCAACTTATTTTGTTCTAATCAAGAAGCTTTGAAAAACTAAGTTAGGTTGGATAAGAAGGATCAGACAATCCAACAACGTATCAAGAAGACTACATCCACAGAGAAATCTAGCTGGTGAAGTTTTCAGTTACTCTTTACTCACAAATTCTTGTAGGATCTTCTATTAGATCTGAGATTGTAAGCCTAAAATTATAAAGGCTGAGGTGGGGCTGTGTGCCTGAGGTAGGACTTGTTGAAATTCTGAGTTGTAAGCCTAATTATAAAGGCTGAGGTAGGGCTGAGGCCTGAGGTAGGATTCTGGAGAAGAATCTGAGGTAGGACTTATGTTAAGTCTGAGATGTAGGAACCATCTTTGGTTCTGAGATTATAAGATCAGATGATCTGAGACAATGGAAGGAAGTTAGGCTGAATCCAGTTATCTTCTGGATAGGCGAAGGGGGAAAGTAGATGTACCCATATCTTGGGGAACCAATATAAGTCTGGTGTTTACTGTGATGTGTTTATTTTCTGTAGATTGATTAATCTGTGTTGAAAGAAGTCTTGTAACTGTTTTCCTAAAAATTAAAAATACACAAAAAGATTAGAACCTATTAACCCCCCCCCCCTCTAGGTGTTTAGGCTCTTGAAATAAAGTCTTTCAACATCCAGTACTCTCAACGCAGCCACCTGCACACTCCGCCCCTCCGAAATCTATGTGATAACCACGGAGTCATCTACGACATACAAAAACATACAAACATCACCAATCCAACTTGTCCGGATGGGCTTTACACAACATGCCTATTCCATACTTCGATTCCAGATCTAAATGCAAAACTAATGGGGATATACGGATCTACCCGTCAAGAGAACCACATCCACATGTTCGCTGAGTATCTATCATCTATTGCCAAAAGAAAGGACTTTACATGTCAAAGAAAGAGGATCGTTACCCTTAAAGTCCTCTTTGGCGCCATGGGAGAAATCTAGACGGTTGAAATTACTGCTCTGACCTTGCCTCCGTAGATCCGAACTCGTTTTGCGAATCCGAACTCTGAATCTCGAACGGCAGCGTAAACTCCCCTTTCCGGCACTACTACTCCTTCAGAAATCCAGGACAAGTTCTCATACTCCAAAGTAATGAAGTGAAACGATCGAACCAGTATTATAAACTAAGCTACCACCGCGCGGTACCATTATTCATCCCCTCGTTTCATGTGTAACAGTGCAGGACCTCCAATCACAGGCTAACATGTGGCCATGCCATTACAGCTTTGCTATCACCGGGCATTCGGATGCTAGCACCTCGCGGTAGCTAGCGGAGGTTACGACGCAACCTCTCCTGATACCGCCACGTGATAACTACTAAAGCCACGTGGTAGAAACCTAAGCGCTTTGACAAATTAATTGCCAAACAACCGCCTTCGGTAACTCTACCACTGGGTGAAAGCTTCCCGAGAGCTCGGCCAAATAAATGCTAACGCCACGCGCTAACAATCTAACGTTGTGAGATTGACTAGGCATTGAGTCTCCTTGCCTCACTCAACGCTCTCGACGCCTGACTCTACCGCCATGTGGTATCATCCTACCTCCGTGCGGTAATCTCTTTTCCTGACTACAGAAACTTGGGGTGTTACAAGCTATCCCTTTTTGGTTTTCGTATTGCCTTACTTATGTACTATTTTTAAAGTCATGCAAGGCCTTAAGAATATGACTTTTTTGTACTATTTTATATTTGGTGTGGACATTCAGGCCCCTATTTGTTTGGGTATTTATAGTTTTTTGCAATAGCCTTTTGTATGAAATATGGTTTGTTTGTTTTCCTTTTATCAATGAATAACCATTTAGGTTTGTGGATGTTAAATACAGTGGGTCCCCGGTCGGACCCATGTTATATTATATTTGCAGGACATGGATGGTATAATTATTGTATATAGGATGCTTACTATGGGTCAAGGTCCCATTGCTTGTTATAAGTACGAGATGGTTGGATACGTCGTCTACTTCTACTGTTGCGGCCCCCCGAGGACGGATCGCTCAGCAATTGATGCTTCTAGGGCCTCATGACCCAGCTATACAGAGAAAGGTAAGGGTGTAGAGTCATCAGCCTCCCAGTTCCCATCGACTCAGTCAAGGGTATTCACACATAGACAGCAAGATGCCATTCGACAAAATGACATTATAATAGGTACATTTATGTCTTAATTGTTGTCATTCATATTGAATATAACTCTTGTGTACCCTTAATTCTCATATACTCGTTAGGATTTTTAATTGTATTCAATCACTCGACGAGAGCACTATTCAACACGGGTGCATCATAGTATTTTTATCAGAAGAATTTTGATAGTTTGTTGTTGTGGTAGTCTTAACTCACCTAGAGGGGGTGAATAGGTAGTTGTGTACTATTTTGCTATTTATCAAGATTTAGTAGTTTATAATAAAAGTAAAGCACAAAGATCAAACACATATCAACACACAATTGTTTATAGTGGTTCCCTAAGGCCTGGTTACATCCACTTTCCCTCTACACCAATCTAGTAGTGCGCTAAACTAAGAAATCTCCTCCAAAAGTTGACTCCTTGGAGCTTACAACTCAAATCCCTCAAGATTTTTTAGATCTCCTCTAGATCCTTCCTCAGGCACGCATGCCCTACCACTCAGAGTACTCCAACTCCTACAACTCAAAAACACTTCTGGTTTCCTACCTTATACTTATCACTAAGTCCTACCTCAGACATATCACCAAACATTATAGCTCATGCTGGGAGTATAGCCCTACAACTCAGACACATAGGCCCTACAACTCAGATCTAAGATAGATCCTATAGAAAAGATAATGTGTAGATTTACACCATAAGACTTTAACATAATATATCTTAAAGCTTTAGTTTCTTCTATTGTTCTTGTTGATGGTAAGTTTCCTGAGTAGCCCCAAAGAAAATTGATCTTTAGGTAGAATAAGTAAGGGATTTCTCCTCCTTGATCTTCTTCTATAGTAGCTGGAAGAAGATCTAGCTTTGTGTCTTGATTGACTCACTCTTGTTCTTCTAATAGCGAACCAAAAAGAAATAACTTGCTCCAAGTGCGCCTCTTTAGGTTTTGTGATTGACGGTGACACTTGGTCGAATTCTTGGGTACTTTTTTATTGTCCTAGTATATCTTCTTTTATACCTTTTACTTCTGCAACAGTCCTTTATTACGTCTTGTCATTAGCATGGACAAGAATAGAAAGGTCTATCATTGCATTATGCATCGACGCCAATTTGAATCCTGCCAATCTGTACTGACTTTATGGTAAATTTTAATCCCGCATTTAATGATAACATTGAGTATAAAATTCTTTCTCAGGGGTATCGGCCTTGGTGCTTAGAACTTCTTCATTCAGCTTTTTCTCCACAATATCATTTAGTAGAGACTTCATTCTAAATGGTATGTCATTGATACAGTGGACACATCTATACCTACTCAATGGTATAGTGGGCACTGATATACCTACTTAGTGGTATAGTCCTTCTTTCCTGTAAAACTATTTTAGAGTCAACAGTAATGTCCTGCATGAACATGAAGTTGACTTGTCTTTGAATACATTATGCTCTTAGCATTATTGGTGAGGCTTCTTCAAATCTAGGAGTATTGAGTGTAGTATTGACAATAATCTCCCTCTATTTAAAGTCGGCAGACATACATCAATGCTAAGGTGAATTAACCATAAAATCACAATATGATAATAATATAACAGAAACATTATGCCTACACTGGCATTGCGATATATCTGTAGGAATGTGTTATCACAGATAACTATCAGATAAAGAATATTATGATGAATAATAAAGCATTAAGCATTCTTGCAAAGAGTGTGCCTGATATATAGATGTATATATAAGACCAAATATTTAATTAAAGAAACATATTCTAAATATAGTGTAAGCTCTGAACAACTCTAGAAGGGGGGGGGGGTGAATAGAGTTTTTAAAGTCTTTTTGATTTTTGCGGAAATAACAAGTCTTTAATCAAATATGTTAATATGATATAAGTGTATAATTGTACAAGTGTAGCAAGTGAATAAGAGAAGAGGTGACTAAGTTACACAACAAAATATATCACAGCATAGACAATTATATCACAACACAAGCACACAGGAAAATCATAGCCACACAGACAACACAAGAATTTTATAGTGGTTCCCCAAACTTGGGTACATCCACTCTTCGACCACCCTAGGTAGGAATCCACTGCAGGTTTTGATCAGGTGACTTCCACCAATGAGCTTTTGATCAGGTGCTCAAAAACCAACCCAAGTCTTTTAGAAGGAGACTTGCAACCAGAATAATTTTGAAGGGAATTAAAACCCTGTACAGAGGCGGGGAAGAGAGGTTGATTGAAGTCTTCTTTTCTCAAATCAAAATGAGAAGACTTTATGGATTCTGTGATGTTGTCAAAGCTCCCCCTGAGATCTTGAATGGTTCAGGAGTGGAAGCTTTGCAATGGGTGAGTAGGCCTTCTGCTGTAAGATCTACTTTCTGAGATCCTTTGACTGATTTGAATATTTTTATCACTTGAGATCCCATAAAACCAGAAGGAGAAGAAAGACTCTTGATAGTGATTGTTGTTCTTTCTTCTTCTTTTGAGAGCAGTTGATTTTTCTTCAGAGAGCTGTATGCACTGTCCTGTATTGTGAAAGGTTTCTTGTGTGTATTGATTCTTTAGTAGAGAGAAGATCCCCTTGATAACTGCCTCTTGGTCGAATTAAAACCCTTGCAATCAATGCTCAGCCAAAATCTCGGGAATGAAAACGGCAAGAATGCTGTCATATATTCTATTCTATGTCTGTCCCGAGATATAAGCAATTAATTCCATGGGGGATATTTGCAATCAAAGCTGCCAGTAACGGCTCGATTTAAAGGATATAAGAGCATTGATTATCCAAGGAATTAACAGCCTATAATAGATAAACAATAAGGAGACAGAAAAAGAAAGAATAAGTAACAATATGTCTTATAGTTTTCGTCGACCAGAGAATAGCTTTCGTCGACCTGGGATAAGCTTTCGTCGACCTGAGTTCTGCGAACAATTGCACTGTATAAACTGACGGATACTGTGCTTTAAGTTCGTCGACCTGAGAATGGCTTTCGTCGAGCTGAGTCTGCTATCTGGACTTAGAATATTTTCTGGTGTTGAACCACTTCAATAAGAATTAGTCGATCAAAGATCAAAGTTATTCCTGCTGATGTTCCTGGTTTGTCGACTGAGTGTTAGACTAAGAAGGTATTACTTCGTCGAGATGGGGACTGAGTTCGTCGAGCTGGGCTCAGAGAATTTCCTTGAGGTCATCTAGCTGAGCTCGACTTTCGTCGACCTGAGATCGATAAATGTAGAACTCCTTTTTCTAAGTCTTGAATTCTCTAAGTCTTGAGTCTTTAGCAGTGTTGAAGGCTGGTCCTTTGTACTGTTGACTATAAGCCCTTGATCTAGACTCTAAGACACGACTATGAACCTAATCTATACATGTTGGGTCATATCCTAACTCAGTGAACCTAGCCCAAATCCAACAAGGGGTTCCAACAATCTCCCCTTATTTGGGTGAGGTCACTAATAACAGACTCAATACAAAAAAAATATACAAAGCAGGAACACAATATATATCTGGCAGATAATTTAATAACAAGTGCAGCAGATATATGTACATAGTCAGCTTTGTAACAGAAAAGAAAACATAATTTTAACAAAGTATACCAAAAGTAGCAATTCTTCTTCAGGATTTTCTATTTCTACTTCTTGGATTTTTCTTCCTTCTTCTTTTCTTCAGGCTTGGTAAATATAATTTACCTGTTAGGATTGACAGCTTCTCTTTTTGATTTATACAGATCTGCTGCTCCAATCACTGTCTGAGTTGAAGTTCTGGGAACAATTGCCCCTGGATGTCTTGCCATATAATCAGCAGGGTCAAACAATTTCTTGCTCACCTGAAGTCTTTCAAGTTCTTTTTCTCTATAGTTAGACAGTGTAGAGAATTTAGTCTTATCCTGTCCTTCTTCACTAGCTTTTTCATCTGTGATAGAGCAATCAATTCTTTAAGCCTGGCCTTCCTGAAGTTTTGATCATCATTCTCACTGAGAGGTGACTGATCTTCTTGAGAGGGTAGCAGGGTGACATGCCTGAATTGTGTTGACTGTTCTTGGAAGTTTGTTACAATCTGGCTTTCACTACTTTGAGTGTACAGTGATTTTGGAGGTGCAGCTTCACTGTATTTTCCTTTGGTTTTATGTGATACAGAGTGTCTTCTTTGTCCAGCCTGTGGTTGAGGAGGAGAGAATTCTGGTTTCTGATATACAATTTCTTTTATCTGTTCTGTGCAGCTAGTACTTCTTTACTGACTGCTTCCATGTGATTGCTGTCTAGATGGCCTTTCTTTCCTCTGATAAGTTCTTGTGAATGAGGGCTTGGAAGGTGCATCTGACTTTTGAGAACTAATTCCAGAAGCACCAGCAGCTGGTGGAGGAGGAGGAGGGGGATCCTTCCTGTATTTGTGAGCTGGAGGAGGAGAGTACCTTTTACTTTTCATCCTGGCCTTTTGTTCATTCTTTGAGAGCCATATCCATGCCAGCATTCCCTTATATGGGGTTATTTGTTGTTGGATATAGTAGGGAGTATCATTGGTTTTTCTAGGGTTGGGAGCATGAGCAGGTGGAGCCTTCCTTTTCTTAGAGATTTTCCTTTTCTTAGGTTCCTTATCATCATCATCATCATGATCAGAAGATTGAGGTTTGTCATACATATCATTAATCTCTCTTAGTGCTTCATCAGAGCTTGTCTTATTTATTGCATGAGATGGAACTAGGGAGGGAACTGGAGAACTGTATAATTTTGTGCTCTGAGCAGCTAACTTGTTTTCTTCCTCTATGTCAGCCCTAATTAATGCAACCAGATCTGGTACTAGAGAATCATCCATTACAAAGACTGGGGCCATAGGAGAAGATACAATTGGGGAGGCAATCTGTCTAGATGATGGAGTGGCAGGAATGGCAAAACTAGCCTTTAGTTATTTGACAACACCAGGGCTATTTGGGGAAGAATATGGAATAATAGCTAATGATGGCTTGGTATACTCGGCTGGAGGAAGACTGTGATGAGTTGTATCAAAAGAACTTAACAAACTCATAAAGTCTACTGTAGGATTAATGAAAATTTTACCCACAGTATTTATTTTTGGTATAACTGACTCAACAATGTCCATGTCAGTTTCAATAAAATGAATCAATTCTGATAAATCTTCTTCTGCTTCTTTATCCATTTCTATTGTATCTGATATCTGTACAACTGGTCCTACTGCTGCTGGTCCTGCTACTGCTGCTATGACTACTACTTCTTCATTAAGTATCTCCCCCTGCCTGGTTTCAGCATGTGCTGAAGCCAGGCCCCCAACTAAAGATGGAGCAGTGGTGAGGGCAGATATTTGGGTAGCAAGAGATGAGATGGAGGCAGCTAGAGGGGAAATAACCTCTGCTATAAGAGCTTTGAGAAATGGCGTGAGAAGAGAGATGAGGGTGGGGGTAAGGGAGGGGTCAAGAGTTTGAGAGGAAGAAACTGGGGCAGTAGCTGACTAAGTAGATGGTGTTTGGAGATGGATTGGTGGAGGTGGAGGTGGAGGTGGAGTTTCTAAGGGAGAGTCATTTTGTGGAGATGGAGATTTCAAGGGATAGGAGAGCAAGTTAAAGGAGGGGAGGGAGGAGAGGATGATGTGGGGGATATCAACCAGGTGAGATGGTAGAGGGGATGGAGGTAGTGTAGGGATGGAGGTGTCAGGTTAAGGTGAAGGAGGAGGAGATAGTAGATGTATAGGGGAAGAGGGAAGTGGAGATGCTAGTGGCGTTGGAGTATGGATGTGGATGGTAGTAGAAGGTGGGGTTAGTGGGACTTGTTTTTGGGATGGAACTTGAGGGGCAGGAGGTGGTGGAGAGGTGGAAGGGAGCCATTTAGTGGGGTGGGGAGAGGCTGGTGCAGCCCTTATACTCTTGGAAGTTTTAGTGGAGGAGGGGGTAGCCTTAGTTGGCTTGGTGATGGTCCTCTCCCACTTACCAAAAAGAGCACAGGTGAGTCTCTTTGAGGCATTGATGGATATGGTCGAGGATACCAGGGATCTTGCAGCCTTTTCCTTTAGGAAGATCCCTAAGATCCTTCCAAAGCATACCTCTTTCTTGTTGTTCTTCTTTGTGATCAGATCGAACAGAATCTATGCCAAGTTCACAGCTTTCTTATTTACAATGGCGCACATGACCAGGAATTGATGCAGTGTGATATAATCATGCGCAGTGTGCTTCCCGAGGAACACTTTCCCAACTATATATGCGAGAAATTTATACTCAGCAGACAGAAGTTTCTTGAGGAGCTTGTTTGGGGTGTCTCCAGAATACCCCATTGTATTCAGCATTAAATCAAACACTTCAGAATCAATTTCTAAATTCTCCTCACCATTTTTCAATCCAAAAATTTCAGTAATAATATTGGGGGTAAGAGAAATGGCATTACCCGCGATGGTGTCGGTCATCTTATTATCATCGACAGTAGCTATATACACCCATTCCCTGATTTCTGTGGCAAATATCTTGATTCAGGTTGAGAGCAGAGTGTTCAGTTGTTGTTATTCTAGTAGTTGGAGAATGTTCAGGAAAATTGGATCAGAAT